>JBBMKA010000550.1:0-12577 GCA_037833695.1 Sechiopsis laciniata | reverse complement strand
GTATTTTTAATACATTCATGTGGCACATTATTAATCACATATATGTTAGTAAGTATACTTACTTACCCTTGGTAAGTTTTACTCTTCTCACAATCATCTTAGACCAAGACTGTCTGAAGTAGGATTTAAATATTATTTTTCTATTCATTTTCATGACTTTGGTTTGGATTTTTTTTGGTGGGGTTTATGTGCAGGTTTCATTTGTTTAGAGATGAAGACATCTTGGGTACACTACATGATTGATTGATTCAGTGGTGAACTGGTTGGTGCTTTTTGCATGTAGCTCATTACAGTCCTTGGAGTTGGTTTTCTTCCATGTTATAGCTTCTGATTGAATGCAAGAATGATGTCGTCGATTTATGGTTAGTTTTCCATTTTAGATGAATCTTAATGGAAACTGTTTTCAGTTCTTCATCACGACTTTTGTTTCCATTCCCAGTCTTTATTCTGCATTTTTTTTTCCTTGATGGTCTGTGGAGGAATGGATTACTATTATAGCTGATGGCTAGTGCTATTTCGTAGGACTTTTGGGGCCTTTTAATAATGATTAGGAAAAAGGGGATGTTTTTAGGGGCTGTCTGGTGGTGGTTGGGTTTTGATTTGAACGGGTTGGTTTCAATCACACCCTAGGAGGTGTTTGGAGGAGTTATTTTTAGGAGTTAGAAATGGAGAGTCGTAGTTACAAACTCGTTTGCTTTTACGTAGAGGAGTTAGAAGTAATGACTTGTTTGAATGTAGATTTATAATAAGTAGTTATTTTGAGTATTATAAAAGAAGAATGATTAGAAATGAGTGGTTACAAATGAATTATTTTGGAAAGTTATAAATGAATGATTAGAAATGAAAAGTTATTTTGACTAATGACATAGAATTGTTTAGATATATTTTTTTGAGGAGTAGTTAACAAAAACTCATTTTAAATTCTACATAAATATGTCGAACAAACACCCCCTAGGACAAATGTTTTTTGCATATTTTTTAGTTCATTTGCATCTCTGGCTCGGCAGGACACATTCTATATTAGCTATCCAAACACATTTAAGTTGCTGTTAGAGACTGATCATATGTGGCTGTTGAGACTGATCTTTAAAATCTAGCATAAAAATATCACTTAGATTAGAAATGAAATTGATAAAAATACTAAATCAAATAACCATTCACCCTCCCTGAGTATTCTAGTGGTCAAAGTGACAAAAAATCAAAAAATTGTGGGTTCATTACCTATTAATTAATAATTAATTTTCCATTGATTATTTCAACATCAAAATATTGTACTAGGGTCAGTTGATATCTTTGTCGAGAATAATCGAGGTGTGTTGGTTTGAACACTCCATAAAAAAAAAAAAAATTCATTTCATTGTATATTAACTTTCCGAACATATTCTTATTAGATATCCAAACACATTTTTGTACAGCTCAATTCTATTTCATCCTACACTAGCTATTCAAAAACTTTTTTTTTTCTTTTTTTCTTTTTTTAATATTGATTAGGATTCTAGCAATTTTGAAGAAGTTGATTACAAGCCAAAGGTTTTTTGGGAACTCATTGATTCAGGCTTACTAAACAGCCCCTATTGTGTTTGCCTTCAATTACTTTTTCTTTTCCCTTCATCTTAAAATCAGTCAATACATAATTATTAGATCTTTATATTAAATAAAATCATACTTAAAAGTTTTTCTTTAATCTTTAAATATGATTTTCTTTATTGAAATATGTAGTAAAAATATTATTTGTTTACCTTGGAATGCAAGTATTCGTTAAAATTTTGTTCTGTTTTCTACTAAAGTCAAAGCTCAAATACTTATGCCAACGAACTTTAGCTCGGTTCGCTCAAGTATATATTCCCAACTAACTAAACTAGGAGGACACTCTATCATTGCCTACGTTGATTTTTTTTTTTGAAATTGGGGAAGGGACTATATATCTTATATAGAGAGTATTAATGCTCTCAAATAGAATGAGAACCAAATATCGATTTTCAGAATTGAACTATGACTGTGTGTCAAAACTCATTCGGTATTTATTTGAATTTAAATGATGTCACTGTGTCTAAACCTTCGTTACAATTACCAAAAAAGTTTGTGTGACGTGTTGATTTGTATGATTAGTTGTATTTTAATTCAATTTTACGATCAATCTTGTTCCTTCTAGATGTGCTGTTTTGTCTAATTGGTTGTTCTCTAATTCAACTCAATTTGACTCTCCTGTGTATGAGAGTAAATAAATTAAAGTCTTCTATTCGATTTAAAATGTTCCATCCTTATCACGACTTAATTGAATGTACATTTTCACAATTACATCACCCGTGAGCCTATGAGTTGTATCCATCACTTTCTTGATGCGTATCTTTAATGTACTTAGTCATGATTAGGCGCAATTATATTTTCTAGGTTGCTCTCCTACTTGTTGGGCAAGCTAGGTTCCACAACATACATATTATCAATATTATAACCATAATTATATCATGGAAGGTCCTTAAAAAAAAATCTCATTGAAGGTGTTTTTCATATTGTATGCAATATGCAACTAAGCAGATTTTGTATTAAAATGATTTGTGATAATTATTGAAATTTTGTTGAGCACTATTTTTTTTTTTTATCATAAAGATCATAGTTTAACGGCAGATGATGCGGAGGATTTGAAATCATATTATCTTGTTCCTTCTAATTATATTTAATACGTTTATATATTTCGCTTCAAGTCAAAATTCAATAAAATTTAGAATAAAGTTCATTGGTTTAGTAATCCTAGGCACAGAACTTGAAAAAAAAGGGTAGGTAACATTTTTAGTTCTTTAGTTTGAGATTTAAGTTTCAATTTGGTTTTTATGTTTCAAAGTTGAATATTTTACTCTCGATATTTTAATAATGTTCTCTTTTAGGTTTTGTGCATTTTTTAACTTATTTTTGTACTTATTTTCTTTTAAAAATTAAATTTACGTGAAAATTAAGGTAATCATGTCAATAATATATTGAAATTTAAAATTAATTTAATCATTATTTTAGTCAAAATTAATGAGTATGATTGAAATGTCCATGTTTAATTTTAAAGTTTTGAAACTAAATCGAAATTAAACTCCAAACTTAAGGTTTAAAAATATATTTTTTCCAAAAAATTATTCAATATAGAAAATTATTGAATACTTTGAAGTCCAAAGCCAATACAAAACAAATCTAAAAAGGTAAGAGGTAAAAGCTTTTAATGTTTCCTAAACATGTATCATGACTAAATTTTTGGATCCACTAGTGGTTAAGTTGACTTTAGCATTTGAAACTTTTTTTTTTTTTTGAAACAAGATAACATTGGAGATATCGAAAGAGTAATGTCACAAAAAAATTTCGAACCTGAGACTTTAAGGAGAACATAACTTCAAAACTTAAATCTTCAACCACTGTATCACTCTTTGGAAACCTTTAGCATTAGAAACTTAATAACTTAAAAGTGAGTGAATAAAATAGTAATGTGAAGAAAGAAATAAAAGTAAAATTTGTGATTTGTATTTAAAGAATTAAGAACATGGGGAGAAGTTTATGTCCAAAAAAAAAAAAAAAAAAAAAACATGTTCGAGAAATTCTCCACGCTTTCACGTGGGTTGCCCAACAATTGTGATTCGTCCCTCATTTTCTATAAATTTTGGCATCTCCAACTCACCATTTTCCACGTGTTAATTTACCCTATTTTTTAATCATTGGTGCAAATTTAAAATATAGAAAAAATGTAGGTGTATGGTTTAAAATATTGTTTTCTTCTATTTGATAGAAAGCCAAATTAGTACCTCTACATCCGCCACACATGTGGCTTGTGTTTTTTTTTTTTTTTTTTTTTCTTTAGTTCAGTAATAATAATTAGTAGATTTCTAACTATGATCTCTTCGTCATGTATACATACTTTTTTTTTATTCTCTCTTAAACACCAATTCTCAAAAAAAAAAAAAAAAAAAAAATTAACATCTCTTTTGCAAAACATTAATTCCCAAACAAATATTTCATCATTTCAAATCACTCATTTTCCTCTCCACTTCCTCTCCCAACCTCCAAAATCCTATCACCCTTAATGATAAAAAAAAAAAAAAACAAAACAAAGTAAGATGTTTCTTTTATATCAATTTCATACGTGGATGGTTGTATAAATTTTAACTTAAAAATTTTCAATTTCGTCTATTTAAAATTTCAACTCTAAACTTGAATAAGATATACCATTAATTAAGAAGATTTAGGTGGACAATGTCGTTAAAGAAGATGCTACCATGAAGTTAGAGCTCGAGTAAAGTGTAGTCGAGAACTGAGAAGGCAATTATGGATGAAGTGATATTTTATGAATACAATGAAGTAGGTGTAGTTATAGATGATGTATTAATATTAGATTTGTCACTCAAAACTTTTAAATATTCTTTATGTCCATCTATTTGCTTGTGTATTCAAAGAAAATGTATTAGTTTTATAGATTAAAAAAAAATGTCATTTTGTATTCATTTATTTTGGACAATGATACTTGAAACTAAAAGTTCAACACAATTTTTGTGTTGACAATGAATCGTCGTATTTAGCCCTCTTGTTTTGTAAATCGTCGGATGTTGTTTGGTCGCGATTTGGATTGTGGATCAACAATAAAACTAGGGTTTGAATGTTTTTAACCTCTTCTTTGATCTATTATTTTAACAAATGATTAATTTGATTAAAAAAAGAGGTGAATCATTTTATATATATATATATATATATATTTGATATATTAAATAATAGATTTGATGTGATGTTAAAATTGAAAAATAAAAATAAAAAAAATTAAAAATTAGATAAAATTTAATGTAATTAAATAAAATGTTTGATGTGATGTTTGATAATGAATTGAGGAGGAATTAAAAAGAATTTGTGATATATTAAAAATAAATACGAAATTGACAATTCCTCTCTGTCATCTCTTCTCCTCTTCTCCCCCAACCTCTGAATCCAATCACCCCGAAGAAGAAAGCAAAAGGAGATATACACAAGTAATTCTCTTCCATTCCATTTCCTTCTATGAAACCCCAATAAAAAAAAAGAAAAGAAATAAAACTGAAAAATACAAAGCTCTTCCATTCTCGTCGCTCCGTTTCACCTTCAAACATCCCCATAATTTACCAATTACAAAGGGGTCTCTCAATTTCCCCTAATTTCTTGAAAAAAAATTCGTGAATTTAAGGTCGATACAAAGATTTAGGAGACTTCCCAAATCGATGAATGTGATGTAGATTAGTGGAATCTGGGGGTGAAATCAAATGCACCCGTATAATCGGCTGCCGAGCAGTGGCCACTCAACTCCGTCACCGCCGCCGTCGCCTCTCCGGTCGCCACGGCTGCGGCACTCCCGGTCTAAGGGCAGCGGTGGCGGCGGCGGCCGGTTCACTCAAGCTCAGCAACCCGGCCGAAGCTTTCCCCAGCGACTCGCCTGGCTAATCCTCTCCGTTTTACTTCGCCGCCAAGGGATCTTCCTTTTCGCCCCTCTAATCTACATCTCCGGTATGCTTCTTTATATGGGCACTGTCTCTTTTGATGTCGTTCCACTCATCAACCATGTCCCTGCTTCTGGTTCTCTTTACCGAAGTCCCCAACTCTTCGCCAAGCTTCGTTCCGAGATGGATGCTCATAACACTTCCACTGATGCGGTTTGTGCTTTCTGGGTGTTTCTAATTTTGATTGGCTTGTGGGGTTCTTGATGTGGGCTTGATTTGTTTTTGCATAGTTTTTATTGAATTTGTTGGAATTGGATGTCGGTGTCTTGAATTTGTTGGAATTTGATGCGGGTGTCTTGAATATGTTGGGATTTGATGTGGGTGTCTTGAATTTGTTCCAATTTGATGTAGGTTTCTTGAATTTGTTGGAATTTTATGTGGGTTTCTTGAATTTGTTTGAATTTATGTGGTGTCTTGACGTTGTTGGCATTTGATGTGGGTGCCTTGAATTTTTTGGAATTTGATGTGGGTGTCTTGAATTTGTTGGAATTTGATGTGGGTGTCTTGAATTTGTTGGAAGTTTTTGATATTTTAGATTTGAATTTGATTGGTTTCTTGGGATTGGTTTATTTTCCTTTCAATGTATTTGCCATCTTTTCTTGATCTGCTCTTCATAGTTTGGAACCTTCAACAGTTAGTCTGTTGTTGGATATTGCACGTTGACGAATTGGTGCTAGTTTGCACTTACCAATCACATTGCTTGATGCTCAAGATTTGAATTCTTTTGTTTTGTTTTGTTTCTTTTTCTTTTTAATTTATGGAAAAGAAATGCAAGCTCTGTTGAGCTGGTCTCATCTTTTTCACCTTTTCTATCTGGGGCCAAAAGTTTCCAATGTGATTATTGAGTGGGAGACTTTGTAGATATGAGATAGATGAATAACTCTCATTTTTTACATATTTCAAGTTTCAAATGTTATTAAAGAAAGGGCTTCTCTCATCTTTGTAGATATGATGAAATATTTGTTCACTTATGATATGGTTTATGCTGCAAGGGATTGACTAGAGAGTGAAATGACTGCATCATATTGTTGAGACCTTGGGTTGTGTTTTCAAGAACATAGTCCTTGAGTGGGAAAAAGGAAACTAGGCTTCTGTTTTGTCTTACAGATATGATTAGTTAAGTGAATATTGTGCATAAATTAGGATTTTTTGTTACAAAAATATCCTAACAAATAATCCTAATAGAAAGGAATCAATAACTGAGTTACTTTGGCAGTGTGCAAACTTGGGTTTTCTGTGGGTCTCATCACATATGGCTGGTGTGCAATTAAAGAAAATCTTTAATTCCTTTCATATATCTGCACTTTTAAGTTTTTCTGAATAGCATTACCTTTGGAAATTTATGTTTTATATATAAAACCTTGACATTTTTGTGGTTTCTATGGGCTAATGTATTTTTTGTATAAAGATATTATGATGTGAATTTTATATGTCGATGTTTTTTCTGCAATTCTTGTGACATTAGTTACCCAACATAACTGCAGATATCAACAATATGGAAACATTCCTATAAGGGTGGTCAGTGGAAACCGTGTATCAACAATTCCACAAGAGGTAAGAGACCTGTCTAGTTCTCGAAATTCCATTTACTATTCCAGTTTATGTTCCTTCTATATGTTTATTGCCTACAATAAAATTTCTTCTAGTCTGGAGGTAGGAGATCTTTCAATTTCTTCTATATGTTTTTGTTCCATTTTAATTCTGGAAATCACTTAGGGGGTGTTTGTTTGACATATTTAGATAGGATTTAGCTTAAGGAGTTATATTGAGGAGTTATATTGAGTAGTTAAAAATTGAGAGTTGAAGTCAAAAACTTGTTTGGATGTAGTTTTTGTGTAGTGGAGTTAGATTCAAACCTTTCTTGGATGTAGATTTAAAATGAATAGATATTTTTAGTAGTTAAAAAAAAGATTGAAAATAAGTGGTTAAAAATGAGTTATTTTGATTGATTTGAAAGGAATGATTAAAAATGATTGAGTAGTTATAAATGAATGATTAAAAATGAATGGTTAGAAATGAGAGTTATTTTTAAAAGTAAAAATAAGGAGAAGTTAGTAAAAACTAGTTTGGATGTAGGTTTTCGAGGAGGAGTTAATAAATCTTAAAACTAAATCCTACCTAAATATGCCAAACAAACAGCCCCTTAGCACTTCAATGAATGTGCTCTTTTTTTAACGTTGTTAAAATGATTGTCTGAGAAGCCAAGATGTGAGACAACTCATATCTGAAGCAATTGATGCACATCTTAAGTTGTCATGCTTTGAAAAACTCTTGCTAGGCCAAAGGTGAGTTTCTGATCCATGAGGTTACTCTCCAAAGCCACTTCAAGAGGTGGTGGCATTTCCAAAGCCATTCCGAGTCTTCTTCCTTTCATAGATAATCGATATCGCTGTCAGAATGTTAAAAATTACTTAGATATTGCAGTATTGCTACATTTTCTGCTCACTGGTCTTCTTACTTTTTCCTTTTACTACCGTTATGATCATATTATGACTAATGTACTTTATCTTCAGATGAGATGCATGTTTAAAGGACTGTGAATATTTCTGATATTAAACTTTGTCTTAGTTGAATTTACTTGTTGGATGTGTGTTCCTGCTCTTGTTATGCTCTTTCTATTCAGAAATGTTGCTTTTCTTTTTTACAATAATTTTTACTTGCCTTGTTTTTTTCATGCTCACTAATTTTTACCTGAATTTCTGTTTCATTTAGTCTTTTCAATTTCATGTATGGTTTTCTTTTATTTTGTTGTAGGCCTACCTGAGTCTAATGGTTATATTTATGTTGAGGCAAACGGTGGTCTAAATCAGCAAAGAACATCGGTTGGTTTCCTTAACCTCTTCTTTGATTTCTAGCTCCCGACCCCGCAAAAGAGACCATTCCCTATGAAATATGTTTCTCTTTAAACAATGCTATTTCTCATTCTTCTATGTTGTTACTGTTATATGTGGATTGTAGATATGCAATGCAGTTGCTGTGGCTGGCTATCTAAATGCAACACTTGTAATCCCTAATTTTCATTTTCACAGTATTTGGAGAGACCCTAGGTAAGTCCTTATTATACTTATACTACAAATTGTAACACTTTTGTTCACGCTTGATGTTAAGGTGCTATGAAAGGGCTAAAATGTTTTAAACCTGTAAATCCGTCAGCCTTATGACATAACATAGAAATTGATTGTTTGGGTTTGAGAACTTCGTCTTTTAAACGTTCAGTGTATGGTGTTATATACTGTTGAATTATGCTAAACTACCAATCAATTCAAAAGTCTAAGCTCGTGGATTGGGGTAAATTTAATTATATCAACCAACACTCCCCTTCACTCGTGGGCTTTGAAATTTGAGAAATTTCCAGTGGAATTGAAATTTAATTGGGGAGGAAATTACTTGGCAGGACCTCGAATTCAGGACCTCCTGGTCTGATACCATGTTAAATTATGCTAAATTACCAATCAATCCAAAAGCCTAAGCTCGTGGATTGGGGTAAATTTAATTATATCAACCAACATGGACTTATTTACACTAGGTGTTAAGAAAATGCACAATTCTTTGGAGATGATATTTGTAAAGGGTCCTGAGGAGTGTACTTAATAAATATTACATATTTGTGTATCTTTTCCGTTGGCCATTTCTCTTAATCAGAGCAAGCTACTTCTCTATCAATTCCTACGTAGTTATAACTATGTGAAATGAATTAGCAGCTTTCTTTCTTCTGTATGGTTAAATCAAATATCGGAAGAGGCACATGCATTTAGTTAAATGAAAAGGTTTGGAAGAGGAAGAGGCATAAATGGTAGGAAGATTTTTGTCGTTGCTAATCATTGATTTCACTCTATGGGTTTGTAGTGCATTGATCTGCACAATGCATCCTTCATGTGGCATCTTTGCCTAGAAAGAAATAGCATAATTTTAGGGACGTGTTTTCTTCTTCTAATCGCTATTTAGGTATTATTTTTTCTTCTGCCTATATGTGGTGCATAGATGTTTAGCCTTTTGGTTTTTATAGCTTATCTTATGTTTCCTCTAATTGAACGTCTTTTCATGTAATCACCTTTAGGTGTTTGTGTAAGGACCTCAATGCCTATAAATATTCTAGAAAGGACAAATTAGGTAATACTTTAATAGGTTATTATTATGAGGGAAAAGGAGGAAGCTTTTGGGAGTATAAATATTGTATTGTGTGGAGTGGAGAGGGGGATCTTATTTTGGAGGTTAAGTCATAGGATTTGGAGGAGAGGTTCGGTGCTCTCAAATATCACCGGTTAGCTTGTCGTTTATCATTTATTTTCTTGTCTAGTTATCTCTATTAGCATTGTATTGGAATGTTGTCTGGATTATGTACTTACTTTATGCAATATGGTGAAGTTTCTATCAGTATTTCTGTTCATCTGGTGTTTGATATTGTTATGTTAATTATCTGGAAATAGTAAGGTATCAGATACCTTACAGTTTGGAGGTTAACTCTTCTCTTTTACTTATTAATGAAATTGTTTCTTAGTCCAAAAAAGAAATCCTTCCTCCAAGGCTAATTAATTTACGTTGGATTTTCTTGTCCAGCAAGTTCAGCGAAATATATGATGAGCAACATTTTATCAAGACCTTAGAGAATGATGTTCGCATTGTAAATAAGATTCCTGACTACATTATGGAACGCTTTGACCACAACATGACTAATGTCTACAACTTCAGAATAAAGGCATGGTCGTCCATTCAATATTACAGGGACACTGTGCTTCCTAGATTACTTGAAGAACTGTGAGTGTTTCTTTTTTTACTATTAGCCAATGGTTTCTTGACTATCACATACATTCATGGTTTAATGTTTGTGGAAGATATTTTTCCCCATCATATTTTTTGTGAGCTTCCTCAATACTTTAACTTGAGTTGTCCTGAAAAGAGGAATTAACTTTAGAAAAACCTATAAGTGTGCCTCTGAGTCTGAACAATAAAAACTTGTACGTGAAATTGTAGAAATAAGTACATCAATAATGTAAGAGTGGTGCTAAAAGGGCCCAACTAAAGAACAACTAGGGGCATAGGAAGTTAGGAAAGGAACCCACATAGGAAGAGCATTCCAATTACAGATAATCACCAGAAAACTTAATTACAACCTAGTTTCATATGATTGATTGGAACATGAACACCACAAGAGCCTGTTGTATAATTTTACAAAAAAAAAAAGAAGTCAAGTATGATTTCACTTCAAGAAAAGTTTTGTGCTGCACTCGTGTGAAAGATTTGGAAGAAAAGAAAGAGGTGGATTTTGAAGGAATTAGGTAGGACATGTCTGGGAGTGTTAGGTTTATTTTTCCCTTATGGTACTCTAAAATTTAAATTAAAAGGTTTCACTCTTTTTCCTGTCCAATTTTGCTGATTGGACATTGGAGTCCTTTTCTATAGTTTCCTTAGCTTTGGCAGTGAGTTCTAAACTATTAGGCTTTTTTAATTTTCTCTCTCACTTTCGATATAAATGGTTCTTATCTTCTTATTTATTTGTCAACTATTAATATTACTATTAATATTTTACCTTTAAAAATAAAACTTGAGGTACAGCTCAATCTCCTCATCTAATTTGGCTCCTTGCATTATTTCTCGGTTAACATACTTTTCCATTTTGTAGAAAAACAAGGGGGTATTGTACGTCTACAATGAACTCATATAAGTAGTGCAAGCCATAGTGTTGTTTTGTGGATCATAATCTGCTTGTTATCAATGTTGCAATTTTTTTGTAATCTTGTTGGAATAATTTTGAGTTCCAACTTCCATTACAGGGTTATAAGAATTTCACCTTTTGCAAATCGATTGTCATTCGATGCTCCTTCTGCTGTTCAACGGCTTCGATGTTTAGCAAATTATAAAGCGCTGAGATTCTCTACTCCCATATTATCCTTGGGAGAGATTTTGGTCGCTAGGATGAGGGAACGCAGTGCGAGAGATGGTGGAAAGTATGTTTCTGTACATCTTCGCTTTGAGGAGGTACTTTTTTAAAAAGCATGAATATATTTTGATCTACATAAATACGTTTATTGAAGCCTAAAGTATGTGGGTTATGTCCCAGGATATGGTTGCATTCTCGTGTTGTGTTTTTGATGGTGGACATAAAGAGTTGGAAGACATGAAAGCAGCCAGAGAAAAAGGATGGAAAGGGAAATTCACAAAACCCGGTAGAGTTATACGTCCCGGTGCCATTAGGACGAACGGGAAATGTCCACTAACTCCTTTAGAGGTGCTTGCAGTTTCTGGTTTTGCATTGTACCTGTACATTCAATGGGAAAATGTGTTGATTGTGGGAACAGTTGTCTTGTTTATGTATCTAAGTCTTGTATTCAACAGGTCGGTTTGATGCTTAGGGGAATGGGCTTCGACAACAGCACGTTTATTTATTTGGCATCGGGAAAGATATATGACGCTGAGAGAAATATGGCTCCGCTTTTGGAGATGTTTCCGAATCTGCTTACGAAGGAATTGCTGGCATCACCTGAAGAACTTTCTCCATTTAAGGTGTTGTGATTTTGAATTTTCAGTCACTTTTATTCTTATGTCTCTTATTGAAGCTAGTTCTTGTTATCAGAATTTTTCTTCCAGGATGGCTGCTATAGACTATACTGTTTGTCTCCACAGTGAGGTGTTTGTAACTACACAGGGTGGCAACTTTCCTCATTTTCTGATAGGCCATAGAAGATACTTGTATGGTGGACATTCGAAAACAATCAAGCCGGACAAGCGGAAGTTAGCAGTACTTTTCGATGACCCTACAATTGGGTATGTGTTACTCATCTCAATCTCAGATTCTCACTAGTATAAGTCTGGTTAGCATGACATTTTAATATGAGGCTGTATGTATATTGAGAGTCCCGAAAACATCTTAGAAAAGCCTACTACTATGGAAGTTTCAGAAAAATCTTTCGGTTGGATCAAGTCAGGACGTTGCAAGGAAACTTACACTTTCCTGGAGTTCATTGTCAACCCAACAGAAATGCACAATAGAATGACACAAATACTAACACGATATATTCTAAGTTTTGAGAGCAAATAAAATATATTGCTATATTCAATATGTGCATTCTTGGTCCTCTTATATAGAAGAA
>JBBMKA010000539.1:0-12580 GCA_037833695.1 Sechiopsis laciniata | reverse complement strand
TTATTTTTATCTGTTTTACTCCCATGCATGCTGGTTAAGGACTAGGTTTATGACCCTTTTCGGGTCAGGTCCTTACAAGAAGACTCAGACATTGAAATCAAGAAACGATGACTGCAAGATTTGTGATCGAAAAATTTGATGAGCACAGTGATTTTAGTCTTTGAAAAAGGAAGATGAAGGCCTTATTGATACAACAAAGGCCGCAAAGATTCTGAATGTTAAAGATGAGAAATCCGAAGCAATTTTTGAAAAAGAAAAATTCGAGTTGAATGAAATTGCTTGCAACACCATCACTCTTCACCTTGGAGATAATGTCTTAAGAAGAATTGGTGAAATTGAATATACAACAGAGTTATGGAAGAAGCTCGAAGAGACATACATTTCTAAATCACTGACCAGCAAAATCTACCTCAAAGAAACGTATTTTGATTTTAAAATGAATTCATCTAAATCTTTAGAAGATAATCTTGATGATTTTAACAAAATCTTTACGGAATTAGTAAATTCGGGAGAAAAGATTGATACAGAAAACCAAGCAGTGATATTACTCAATTCGTTGCCAGATAAATATAAATAGGTGAAATCTGCAATAAAATATGGAAGGAATTCGATAACCATTGATTTAATCATAAGTGGTCTTAGATCAAAAGAACTTGAAATGAAAGTTGAGAAGACAGAATAAGAGGATTTGTTCATAAAGAATAAGTTTGTGAAAAACAATACCTCAAAGAATAAGAAACTGAATGTAAAATCAAGCAAGATTGATCAGCCATCTTCCAGTCAATCAAATGATAATGTCAACGTAAAATCCTTTTGCAATTATTGCTGGAAACATGGACATAGAAAGTTCAATTGTTCAACCTTGAAAAGAAAGGGAAGGTTGCATATCAAAAGATTCTGTAAACGTATCTTCTGGATACGAATCTGCAGAACTCCTGGTGATTGATGAAGTCAACAATAGAGATCTAGAATGGATCTTGGATTCAGGTTGTACTTTTCACATGAGTCCTCATCGCCAATTCTTTACAAGTTTCGAATCATGTGCTTCTGGTAAAGTACTTATGGGCAATAACCAATATTGTAAGATTCAAGGTAAAGGAATTGTTGCATTGAAGCTTCTTGATGGGTCTGTGAAAATGTTTGATGGGGTCCGATATGTACCTGACCTTAAAAGGAATCTTATTTCCTTGGGAATGCTTGAGCAGGATATGTGTATTCTTCATATAAAAGAGTTTTATCTGTATCCAAAGATTCAGTTGTCAGTTGACAGGTAAACTTGAAGGAGGTTTGAATGTATTGCTTGGAAGAGTAATAATAGCTTAATCAAATGTGACAACATTAGTTGAGAATAAGATCCCAACTTTATGGCACAGAAGATTGGCTCACATAAGCAATCAAGGCTTTAATGATCTACTTAAGCAGGGATTGATTAAATCAAAGGAAATGTACTGAAACTACCTTTTGTGAGCATTGTGTTTTGGGTAAATTGGTGGGAAAAAGCTTTTGTCGATCAACCTCTAAGACATCTGCAATCCTTCAGCTAGTGCATTCAGACTTATGGGGTCCAACAAAGGTTGCATCTAGAGGAGCTCGATATTACTTGTCTATAGTGAACGATTATTCAAGGAAAATCTAGGTATATATGCTAAAGTCAAAAGATGAAACATTAAAAAATTTAAGGAGTGGAAGAAACTTGTAGAAAATTAGACTGAAAAAAAGGTTAAGGTCTTGAGAACAGATAACAGGCTTGAATATTTGAATTCCAGTTTTGAAGATTTACGCAAAGAAAGTGGGATTTTGAGACATCTTACCGTACCAAGGACACCTCAACAAAACGGATTGGCAAAACGATTCAATCGTACAATCCTTGAAACAGTAAGATGTATGTTGTCAAATGCCATGATGCCCAAATCATTCTAGGGAGAGGCAGTGCAAACGACAGCTTACATTATCAACCGATGTCCTTCAGCAGCACTTGATTCTAAAACCTCTCAAGAGTTTTGGACTGGTGTGCCTTCTAAACTTGATCACATGAAGATTTTCGGATGTGCAACATATGCACATTTGAAACAAGGAAAGTTGGACGTAAAGGCTAAGAAATGTGTGTTCATCGGCTATCCAACTGGTGTAAAGGGATACAAGCTATGATCTATTGAGCCTAGAGAAAATAAATGTTTTGTGAGTAGAGACGTTACATTCAATGAAGAAGTCATGCCTTGGATGAATCTAAAATCATTCAAGGATGAAATTCCACAAAAAAATTTTGAAATTGAGCTTGATGACACCAGAACTTTGAAAATAGCAAGTAATGAAACTCAAAATTTGGAGGAATCTGAAAAAGAAATAGAAGATGTTTCAAACATTGAACAATTGCAAAGTCAATCAACTGCAGGGAGTAGTGAGCTGAGCTCATATCAACTGGCCAGGGATAAAGAAATGAGAATAATAAGATCTCCCTCTAGATATGATGATGAAGCTAAATTTGCAGCCTATGCATTGAATTGTTATGAACAGGTTATATTCAATGAGTCGATTACATATAAACAAGCCATATCTTGTGCTGAATTTGGAGATTGGAAAGAAGCAATGGCAAGTGAATACAAATCCCTAATGAAAAATCAAACATGGATTTTTGTTCCAAGGCCACGTGATCAGAAAATAGTGTCTTGCAAATGGATATATAAACTGAAACCAGGCATGTATGTATCAGATAAATTAAGATTCAAGGCAAGACTAGCCGCCAAAGGGTACACACAAGAATAAGGCATTGACTTCAACGAGGTATTTGCTCCAGTGGTTAAACACACCTCTATCCATGCTTTGCTATCCATAGTGGTTGAACAAAATTTAGAATTAGAATAGATGGACGTCATAACAGCTTTTTTGTATGCATCTTTAGATGAAACAATTTTCATGATGCAACCGCAAGGTTTTGAATATCAGAACAAACCCGATTATGTATGCCTCCTTAAACGAGCCATATATGGCCTAAAACAGAGTTCGGGGCATTGGAATAAATGTTTTGATGGGGTGATATCATCTAGAGGCTTCAAGAGAAACAATTTTGACAGTTGTGTTTATAGAAAATAAACTAATGACGGGGTTTTCGTGCTGTTGTTACTATATGTAGATGACATTCTCATATGTTCTAACAGTAAAGATGAAGTTGATAGAGTCAAAACTCAGCTGAAAATGACTTTCGAGATGATAGATCTGGGTGAAGCCAAGAAATTACTAGGCATGGAACTAAATCGAGATAAGAGGCAAGACAGTCTTCACATTTCACAGATGAATTATCTGGACAAAGTGGTGAAGAAATTCAATATGGAAGGCTAAAAAAGAAGTACTAAAGTGCCCATTGTGCAACACGTCAAGCTCAGTTCTCGGCAATCACCTTCAAATTATGAGGAAGAGGCAGACATGAAAGGAATCGCATATGCAAATCTCGTTGGAAGGCTCATGTATGCAATGGTATCATGTAGACATGACCTGGCATACTCAATTAGTATAATTAGTCGCTTCATGGCAAACCCAGGAAGAGCTCAGTGGGATGTTTGTAAATGGATACTTAAATACATCAAGGACAGTACTTCGAAAGGCTTGCATTATACAAACGGAGAAAACATGGGCTCGAAGGTAGTTGGCTTTGTCAATTCAGACTACGCTGCAAACATTGATAAAAGACGATCAATAACTGGTTTCGTTTTCTTCTTTTATGGAAACGTCAAAAGTTGGAAATCAAATCTGCAAAATGTTGTGGTGTTATCATCAACAGAAGCAGAGTACATCGCCCTAGCTGAAGCCATGAAAGAATCTATCTGGTTGAAAGGACTCATTTCTGAAATGCTTGGAGAAGAATGCTCGATAGAGATGCACTGCGACAGCCAAAGAGCCATCGCAATCTCTAGAAATCTCGTTCATCAATGGAGAACGAAGCATATCGATGTCAGATTCCATTACATTCGAGATGCAGTTCAAGACGGAACAATCACTTTGTGAAAGATAGGTTCTGAGCACAATCCAGCTGATGCTTTCATTAAGGCCTTAGCAAATGAAAGGTTTTCATACTTTTGTGAAATGATGAAGATTGAAGTTGGATAAATTGCAATTTTAAGAAGATCCATTTTGACATAAGCTTTTTTTTTAAAAAAATGAAGAAGCTTTGAGTTCAAGAGGGGATTTTGTGATACAATTGACCTCTCAGCTCAATCATTGACTTCCTTCTATGGCTATTTTCAAGCCACGTGTACGCTAAAAAATGGATGCAATTTCTAGCCGTTGGATCTCTACGAAATCATCACTTTCCCTTTTATTTTTAGTATCAGAATCTGTAAATAAATAGGGTTGTGTGTATTATGAAATTATCCAATCTCTCACAATCTAAATAAAATTGAGTGTGATTTGTGCGTATAATTTCTTCTTAATTTCATTGGCATTTTTATCGCAACTTTCAATTGGTTTCGTCTGCTTCTCTTTGCTCAAGAACGTTTTTTTTTTCACAAAAATAAATCTTAACCACCATAAATGGAGTAACCTAAATAAGGAATGAAATATTATTTGGAAAGTATTATAAAAATTAAAACTTACTTGTTTATTAAGGGTAAATTTGGGATTATAAAAAAACTATTTTCTCTAAAAATATCCGTGAAAATGAGATTGCTATATAAGTAATAATATGACCACAAACATAAATATTTTATAAAAAGTGATCATATATGCTAATATCTCATTGAAATAACATTACTATTAATATTTTTATATTATATTTAACATTTTAAAAAATGGAAGGATGTTTTTTTTTTTTTTTGAAATCATAAAACATTCATTGATAATAATCAAAAGGTTTACAAATCCACTTCCAATAAAATAGGAGTAAACACAAGGAAAATAAATCTTAACAACTAATAAACCACACATAGAAAATGATTAATAAGATTTCAGAAGGATCAACATAAACCTGCGAGTTGGTCTTTTTATATTTGGGATTGGAAGAGCCAACATAAGAACCTGACTAAAAAATTTCAACACTACAAAGGTTGGGTTTTGATGAAGAGTGGTGATTAAATCAACGAATATAAACCATATTGACGTACACGTAACCACCAAAAACTAATAAGAGAACTTCAAGACCGTAAAGGAATGAAGACACCCCCAAAGGTAAAAGGCCATTTTCCACCATTGGTCAGTTGTCTCCACGAATACAAACCGGTATGTCTCCACCGTTGGTCAGTTGATCCCCTAGGACAAGGACATTTTCCTCGACCATGCCGCCCAATTGCTTTGTTGTTCTCCGGTTTGGAGAAAATATTTTCTCCGGTGAACTCAATTACCAGAAATCGGTGGACCTTCCAGGCATTGCGAATCACTGAATTAAAGAAAGAAAGAAAAAAAGAAAAAAAAAAAAAAACCAAACATGACTTTACCAACGAAGCATAATGAATCGTTCCTTTCCGCCTGGGATTTTGCACGCGCCTCATGTTCAGAACTTGATTTTTGTCTTCGTTGTTTCATTACGTTGTACAACTCCAATGCCTTTAAGTAAACTCACAGTGGAGAGAGTAGCATGAATAACTAACCAAATTCCCAAAAAAAAAAAGGAAGGATGTTGAAGAGCTTGATATTCAATAATCAATAGCCACCACTGTAATTTCAAAAAAAATAAATTTAATTGAGTGGCAGATTTGAAATTTCAAAAAAAACATTTGGACAAAACGGTCCAAAATGATTTTCAATATTATTTTTAATATTCACATTCTGATTGCTAAAACCCTTGTGAAGATCAATCCACTGCGAAAAACCATATAGAACAACACCATCCTGTTAAAGGTATCTCTCTCTCAACTGCTATTTCTCGTTTCTGTTCGTATCTGATTTCAAATTTAAAATCTTTTATGTGGGTTCTTTCGCCGGAGTTCGTTGATTGCCATCGTACTTTTTTCCTTAATTGTTCTCTCATCATTTCGAGAAAAGGGTTTGATCCATATTCGTTTATCTTTTTCCACCTTTTTTCCCAGTCCATATGAATGTTGTTTTAATTTTTGAAGGAATTGGGGCGACTGCTGCGATCTTGATCGATTGAATCGTTTGGTTAATTCATTCAAAAGTACAAAAAATTAGAGACAGACTAGAAACATGGGTTTAGGACCTCCTGATTCTTTGATTTTCAGTCAATTTACTTCTGCTACAAGATTTGACTTGATGTCGTTGACTTTTGATCTTCCTAATTTGCTGAGTTTTAACCTGTTTCATGTCTGCCCTTCATCTCTACAAATTTCTGTAATTATTATCTATAGCCAGCATAGATTTGAGATAAGGTTTCTGATTTTCTATGTTGTTAGAGCTCAATTCCCTGTTTTCGTTATTGTTTTCCATGTTACCTGCTGCTTTGTTCTATAGGGAGCCATATCATTTCTCTGAAAATGACATTCTTAACCTGATTGGATCAGTTGCTATAGTTTTAACCTCCCATATCCATGTCTAGCATACATATCTATTTCCTTAGTTTCACATTTAGTTCCCCATCAAACCAACCTAGTGGTCAAGAGCGTCTTGAGGAACTAAGAGATGAAGGGATCAATCTGTGATGGTCACCTATCAAGAAATTAATTTCTTATTCAATGCCGTAAGATCAAGCGGTATGTCCCGTGACAAATTCGAGGTATACGCAAGCTGGCCCGGACAGTCACAGATTTAAAAAAAAAAAAAAAAAAAAAACATTTAGTTCCACATCAATGCATCTCGCTCTTAAAAGCTTTAAAACTGGACCTGTGATCATGCCATGTGTTTTTTACCATTTTGGAGTCTCAACTTTCTGTGTGTTGTACTTACTAAAATAGGCTATTCGCTCAATATTTGCAGATAGATATGGGAGGTAGAGGAGTTATTGGTGATAAATGGTCCATGAGGGTTCTCTGGATCTGTGCCTTAGGAAGTGCAATCGGTAATTGCTCTTCATCTTTTCACACACAAATACTTGCTTACTAAATCTTTCCCACCAAGTTTCCATCTAATTAGTTTAAGAGTAACATTATAAATCTTCCCAACTTGATAATTTTTATCACTTGTCTAGGTTTGTATATGGTTGCTCAAGAGAGACAATTACAGAACAGGGAAAGAATGTTGGCTGAAAGCCTGAAAGATATGGAATCAGGAGGCAGTGGTGAGGATGTTTAGGCATTTTTGGGATTGTCGAAATGTGAGATTCGGAATATCGAGATTCTGCCTTTTGCAAAGCACTTCACATCTCTTCTGGTGGCTTCAAATCAATGCTGTGAGTTTCCAACTAAATGAAATAATTAAACCCATGTTTAGTATTGAAAGTGGATTTCATTTGAATTCATGGGATACAATGAATTAAACTGAATTGGTGTTTACTAGGCCATTTTGAGAAATGGGATTTAGTAACAGATATATCAAAAGTTCAAAATTTTAAAGGCATGCTTTTTTTTTACTCTGGATGAGTTTACAATAGAAAACTCTTTGTTCGTTGTAATATTGTTAAAGAAAGGAGAAATACCTCTAGGCAGAGATTTTTATTTTGATATTCGTTATTGTCCAGACTAACTTATGTACATCTTGACTATTCTCACGAGACAACTACTAACCCTACAGCATTATATTTGATTATACACATAAATGAAAGTTATATTTCTCCCTTAGCATTGTATTTTTGCGTTAGGGGCTCACCTTTTTCTTTCTCTAGAGAACATATATGTTTGAATCTTCGGAAATCTAGCTGCACCGACCATGGCAGTAGACTCCTTTTTATACCAAAATGGAGACTTGATTTCGACAACTTTGTCCTTTGGCAAAATCTATGACGCCTAACATTCTTTGCTCGAAATCACAACCCTATACCTACCCATCTCTCATCTCATCACAAAATTTCACCCATTCTTTCCACAAAACCTATGGATCCCTCACCTTATTTTATGAAAGTTCATCTGATGAACAAAAACTCTTTAATTTGTAATCAACTAGAGCATAGCTAACCATCATAGATTTGTCCGGTGATTAAGAAGACCTTTAAGACTATGAGATTATGAATTCAATTCATGGTACTCATCTATCTAGAAGTTAACTTCCTACGGATTTTATTAACAATCTAATATTCTAGGGTCAGATGGTTATCCCGTGAGAATAGTTTAAGTGCATGTAAGCTAGCTTGAAGACTCATGAATATTATAAAATAAAATTTAAAAAAGAAAGAAAAAAGAAAATATAACATAGTTCAACTAGCCTAATATTTTGACTAATGACAAAGAGGTCATATGTTTGAATATTTCACCCTTAATTGCTGTTGAATTCAAACTCTTTACTTGCAATCAAGTCCTGACCATTTTTCATCACAAAATTCACCTCGAATCTTCGGTATTCATGCCCTCTGCTATACTTTTCCCATTTCTGAATTTAGTCTAAAGTCTAAACCAACTTACAATCTTAACTTTACCATTTGATTGTTAAGAAATTTGAATCGCGTGGGATTCTTATTGGAAACAAATATCAAACACGTTGTTTGAGTTTGTTAGTCCTAAATTCTCTTTCAAGATTTTTGACCAACTGTATTTTAGGTTTGAAAAAGTTCAGGAATTTGAATGTGCTTATTTATTTATTTATTTATTTTCCTAAAAGCTTGTTCTTACCTCGTGAACTAAATGTTCCTTTCCGGTGCGTTTGAAGCGACGGTTGAATTATTACAAATAATAGGTTATTAGCCAATGGTTTTTTCGAACATACCTCTCTCTAACATTCTCTCTCTAACTTTCTCTCCAAACCACAAACCCTAAAACCTTTCCCTTCTTCCTCCGGCGCCGGAGGGGATAAACTTCACGCTCAACCTGAATCGACGGTTGCTTCCTCTCATCTCATCCAGGTTTTTCTTTTACCAGCGCGTTCCTTCTTTTTTGGGTATATTGGCATGTTTTCACCCACGCGCTTCCTCTTGTCATGGGATTTATGGTTGCATCACACAAATCTCTTGTGACTTCACTGATCGAGGTCTATTCTTCTTCTTGCTCGGTTTTCAATTCGTAGGCAAATGGTCGTATTCTCCCTAGATGTAGTTTCAGAATCCATTCGTGACTCATGTAGCATTCCATCCGCTTTGACTGCCGTTCTTCTTGCGTTTTATCCACTATTTGGCCGTGGTGACCTTTGGCGTAGGCCAAGGTATCTTTTCTCACCCGCGGCTTATTCTTCTTGGGTTTTGATGGTGGCGATGATCCTCTCTGTTGTTATGGTGGCGGCTACGAAGATACGAAGATTTGAGGATGAGAAAGATGTGGGGCTTGACCCACAAACCGATTTGGTTTCACTACACCTAGCTGATTTGTCTTATCCGTTCGTCTCGCCAGTCGGTTTTGGATATCACCCCTTTGTTCAAAGTGTATCTACTACTCTCACGGAATGGTACAACTCTCATTGGTTTATCCTTGGCACCTACGAACTCTTGTCTCCATCGCTCCTGATATTGGTTTCTTTCACAGAACATAGGCCGTCTTCCGAAAATAGAGGGACATTATTCTGGGCATGCCATTTACACCATTTATTCTTTTCGTTTGTATTACACTGTGTTGTATTGGCTATTTCATTTTGTGTTTTTGCCCTCTATTTTGGCCAATGTTTCTTCAATGTAAGGTTGGGCTTATTGTAACACATCTTTTTTGTTTCTTATAAAAAAAAGGGTTATTATAATAGGAAGGCTATAATAACCTATGTTTGATGTACAAATTATTATATTAGGAAGTTATTATAACAAAGAGTTTCATTATAACTTGGTTATGATAGTTCGGTTGAGAGGTTACGAGCTAACCTACTAGTTATTGTAATTGGTGGTCCAAACGTGGGTTGGATTATTATAATTCAACCTAACTCCTTGTGCTCATAGATTTATTTGGAAAATTATTTACAAGATAATATTTTTATGTCTGTTTTCAATTTTTTTTTTTTTTTAATGAATTTAGTTAGATGTAATCTGGGAATCACTATAGCTCTTACGTAGCAAATCACTATTATCTCCTCTGCTGAATATTATTTGATAACTTGGTTTTTCACCTAAAAACGAATTGGTGGCGAGGGAAGTAACTCACCTAAAATTACATATCGAATGAGGATAAATTTTGGTTTGAGTTTATTTGATGTGAAAAATAGTGAGATAGATAGGTGAATGGACAGGGCATGTTAACAATTAATTAATAAAATATTTCTCTGTATGGGAGTGAGAGCTTGACATCTACCATGACAAATGAAGCACACCTTGATACCAATGATATGAGGTATGGAAAAGTTAATGAATGAAATCTAGCCTTAAGTCTCACATTGAAACCCACCACCTTGAGTGATTGGGTTAACTTTGTATAGACCTAACATATAATTGATTTGGGTGATAAACCTGGATTTGTTGAGTGGCTGCAATGGCCTTGCATTGAACTCTTCCTACTCTAATTAACAAACAAACAAAAAAAATATACAATTTCAAACATTTCGGCCCTTTTGATAATCATTTTGTTTTTTAACTTTTTAAAAATAGATTTGTTCGATAACCAATTTTGATTTTTATTTTTAAACTTTTAAAAATATTAAAGGAATTCTCAAAATTAAAAAAATAAAGTTCGAATCTGTAAATTTGAGATTTATAAGATTAGTAATATTCTAAAATTATAAGATTAGTAATATTCTAAAATTAATTCATTCAACAAAAAAAAGTAGTAAAAACAATTAACTTTCTTACGTCGTCTACAGCTTCTCTCAAAAGTTTCACTTCCTCGACACCACAAGTCTTAGCCAGTGAATTTTGGCCGAAGTTAAGAAGGAAATTTCGATTTCCTGTTTGTCTTTCATTGCTCATAACCAAATAATCCACCCCGTATAATTATTATTATTATTTTTTGATATTGGTGGTTGTCCGGGCTGCGCACCTCGATTTTTATCATTGGATATATCGTCTAACTCTACAACATTTGAATGTCAAGAAAATTCGTAGAAAATTAATTCTTAGGTAGGTGGCAATTGAACTCTTATTATTAATTATTGGAATACAATCTAACCCTTATATCTATTAATTATTGTTTATTTAAACTCTTTTAAACTTAATATTAGAATCATACTGACATGATCTATTATTGTCTCATCACTTCCATATTCTTTTATTGAAAAAAAAAATTACTTAACAAATTAACATTAATTATTTAAATAAATTTTTTTTCAAAAAAAATTTATTTAAATAATTTCATATTCTCATATTTGTATATAATAATAAATAGATAAATGTATGGAATAGATGAGATGTTTGTAATATATAAAGTTGTATCTTAATTTTCATAACCTATAAACTTATCATTATTATATTTAATGGAGAAAAATTAAAAGTTTGTGACTTCTATTTTTACTAGAATTATACATAAAGAACCATCCTTTCATATTTTACTACCAAAATTGATTTTTTCGTTAGACATACTTTTTAAATATATTATTAATGTCACGTTCTTTTTTTTTTATATATGGTTTTGTTTAATTACTTAATTTAACACTTATCTTAATTTTTTTAGTACATATTAGGGGAGGGTGACGACAAACTCTAAATCAAAGTATATTGTTGTCAAATAAATGAGAATTAAATACCGATTTTCGATATTGAACGTGTAATCGTGATGTTGAATTGAATTACCATCAAACAATAAAACAAACGCGTCACTAATCCTTTTGATATTATCTTAATTTTTTTTATAGAAATTACATATACCTTTGTAATTTAAAAAAAAAAGGCCAGAAAATGTGCAAAAATGAAGATGATAGTATTGACATATAGAACTATCGAGACATTTTTGTAATTCATCATTCATGTCTCACTTTGTCTTATTATTTTTTTGATGGATTACTAAATCTAACCTTTATCTCGGTTTTTTTTCATTGCAATAAGTTTTTTTTTCTTCTTAACAAATTATATTTAAAACATAAACATGTGCTGTTTAAGTTTTCTGGTTATTATAGTACGACTTATAATAAAGTATCTCGAAAAAAATGATTAATTTCGAACATGAATATGAATTATATAAAAGGATGATTATGTGAAAAGCTATATATATATATATATATATATGTATGTATGTATATGTATTATATATATCTCTGAAAAGATGACTTAGGTTTGGGTCAATCTATCGAGTAATAGACCAAATGTGGATTGAATTAACCTAACATTCATTTACATAAATGACCTACCAAACACGATTAAATTAATTAAGATTTATTTCTATGACACTGAATTACCATATTTAATTAATTTGATTCAATTGTTTTTTTATTAATTTATTTTGATTTATATTCTTTTGAATAATTATATTTCAATTATAAACTTAATTATTTGATTTTCTTTCCTTCACTTTGAAAAATTATTTTCAATATCCCTTCAATTTTTTTTTAAAGTAAATAATATGAAGTAAAATGAATGATATTCATTCACAAGTAAAAAAAAAAGTCATTTTGTTGACTAAGAAATTTCGGGTAGTCATAGATCGCCACGTCATTATCCCAAATTTAATGGCGAAATTAAATTAAATTTTGAGACAATATTTCTCAAAAT
>JBBMKA010000528.1:0-12584 GCA_037833695.1 Sechiopsis laciniata | reverse complement strand
TCTTTTGTAAATTGTTTGGAATGTACCCTTATTTTGCAAAATGTTTGAAAAACCACCCCTGTTCTCTAATTTGTCCGTCACAAGTCCATAGGCACGTGTCATCACAAGATTGATTCAAATCCGTTTCTACGAAGTAGCACTATTCGATCTCATACGTACACGTGTTCTCTCTAGTCAAACAAGCCTAGGATCCATCTAAATTCGACACGTGTCCACACTAATTTAAGATATTTTCTATTAATTCTGTAATATATAATAGCATTACTAGCGGCCTCTACAAAAAAAATCCAATCACCAAAATCCAAATCGCAACTTTCAGTTTCTTTCTCGTTAAATGATTCAGAAACCAAACAACTCCGACCGCCGGGTTCTGTCGTTTCCGGCGATTCAAGCCTGCGAGTGCACCACTCCGGCGACGCTCTTAACGTCGTTGATCAATATCAGCCGGAATATTTGCGGTTACAGATCCAAATTCTTCGGCAGCAACAAGCGAAACGCCAACGAAGCGATTCGACAAATCGGAATCCTTCTTACATTCTTCGAAGAAATTCATTATCGGAATTCTAAAAATCTTCCGGATTCCGTCGTTTTAGTCTTGTCGGAGCTTCATTTGATCTTCCAGAAGATTCTGTATCTGTTACAGGATTGTGCCCTAGAAGGCGCTCGTTTGTTGATGCTTGTGAAATCGGGTCTTGTCGCGAATCGGTTCCGGGTTTTGACCCGATCCGCTGCTTTTGCTCTCGATGCTTTTCCTCTTTATTCGATTGATTTGCCGATTGAAGTTATTGAGCAGGTGGAGCTCGTGATGAAACAAGCTCGAAGGGTGAAATTCGATGTTGATTGTGAAGATGAAGAGATTCTCAATGAGGTACGATTAGTTTTGAATCTATTTGATGTTGGGGTTACTCCGGATTGTACTCAAATTAAACGCGTTCTTGATTACATTGGGATTAAAAAGTGGAGTTCGTGTAATTTGGAAGTGAAATTGTTGGATTCTGAAATGGAATTTGAATGGTTGTCTGAAGATAAAACTGAGCTTTCTTTTTTGAGTAACTTAATGGCTTTGATGAACTATAGTCGTTGTGTATTATTCGATGCTGTCGATTGCGAATCGGTTCGACTGGTTGAATGCCGAATTGAGGTTCCTGATTGTTCAAACCCGGATGATTTTCGATGCCCAATCTCGTTGGATTTCATGGTTGATCCTGTGACGGTGGCGACCGGGCATACGTATGACCGATCTTCGATTAAAAAATGGCTCAGGGCTGGAAATTCCATCTGCCCAAGTACAGGGGAGCGATTGAAAAACAGAGATCTAGTCCCGAATTTGGCTCTCCAACGGATGATTCGACAGTATTGCGCTGAAAATTTGATTCCTTTTGGGGAATCAAACAAACAAAAACGCAACCTAACGAGGACTGTTGTTGCAGGTAGTTCAACAGCCGAGAAGATAGTTTGGGTTTTGGCGAAATTTTTAGCTCGCCTTCTCGAATTAGGAACGGCTGACGAGAAGAATAGAGCAGCTTATGAGATCAAACTTCTATCCAAAGCAAGCATTTTCAATCTTTCTTGTTTGGTGGAAATTGGGTTGATTCCAAATTTACTCAAGCTGTTGAGTTCATCTGATGTTTTAACTCAAAAGAACGCCATTGCAGCTGTGTTGAATCTATCCAAACATTCAAAAGGCAAAAGGGTAATAGCAGAAAACATGGGATTGAAGGAAATTGTTAATGTTCTGAAATCAGGCTGCACAATTCAAGCTCGACAACTTGCTGCTGTTGCTCTATTTTACATGGCATCCATCGAAGAGTACCGAAACCTCATAGGTGGAATCCCGGAAACAGTTTCGTGTTTGATAAACTTGCTAGAGGACGACGCAGATCGTAGCAAAAAGAACGCAATGGTCGCATTATATGGGCTTCTAATGCAGCCGGAAAATCACTCGAAAGTGATCTCCGCGGGCGCAGTTCCATTGTTGGTCAATTTGCTGAAAACATCCAATAACGAAAGTCTCATTACAGTCTCAATTGAGATTCTTTCATCGTTAGCAGAGAATCCCGATGGAACGAAAGCGATTTTACGTTGTGGGGCATTGAAATCAATCCTTGAGTTTGTGGATTCAGGTAGCTCAAGAACTGGACAAGAGTGCTCTATTTCTTTACTGGTAGCTTTGTGCATCAATGGGGGAAGTGATGTAGTTGGCATTATTTCAAAAAGGCAAAGTCTAATGTCATTGCTGTATAATCTGCTGTGTGAAGGTACAAATAGAGGAAGCAGGAAGGCCAGTTATCTGATTAGAATCCTCCATGAACACTGTGAATTAGTGACTTCGAGCTCGGATTCAATTGATCGTCGACTTTCACAAGATCGAATTGTTCAAGCCTGGTAAATAAACAGGATGTAAATAAGTTTCTTTTCATTTGGTTTTTGTTCAATTTGTTTAGTTATTAGCTCGGGTTTTTAAGAGCTAATAACAGGACATTGCCTTCATTTTATACTTTTTTTAGAGGTATAGACGAAGCACTGTACATAAGTTTTTTTTTAATTATTATATATATATTTTTTTAAGAGCTAATAATAGGGCATTGGCTCATTCTATACTCATTTTCTTGAGGTGTCGACGAAGCATTGTACATTCTTTTTTTTTTTTAAATAATAATAACAATTTTAATTTCTGTATATAAGCTCTGTACAGACTTTGTTAAAGTGTGTATTCCTTGCTAATCTTTACCAAATTAAATGGCAATAAAAGTATTTTAATTCTCAGTTGATAATTTGTGAGCAATACAGGGCTCTTGAGGCTATTGTATAATGTGTATATGTTTTTGTGAAAAATAAAAATGAGACTGCCTCCTTCTCTAAATTTTAAAGAGAAAAACACTCTCGGCTCGGAGAGATTGTTTATGGAGGTTTACTAGTGGGCGTGTGAGGGTACTATGATGTGCGATATGTGGCTTTGTCGGCTAGATGTGGGCGGTTAAAGGGCTCCGAGGTGAGCGGTGGAGGTGGAGCTTGCGGAGAGCCATTCATTGGCTCGCGTTCGTAGGCACCAAGAAAAGTAAAGCCTCCATGGATGGGCTACTAGATTCTCATTACCGTTCAGGTTTTAGTTTTTGGAGAAATGTTTTTTGTGTTGTATTTTGTTGCTCTTCCTTTGCTGGTTGCTTTAGTGTGTTTAATTGGTGGTTTTTTTGTTGTTATGTACTTTGATATAATTATTGATAAATGTTAGATCAGTTATTGGAAGAAGTTTGTTTCGTGGGAGGGAAAGGATAAAACTCTTCTACACACTATCTTTCTTCTTTAACTTTGGTAGTGTTATGTTCTTCAATGATTGAGATAGACGTCAACTATTCGTCAAATTTATCAAATTTCTCCTAAGTAATGTTTATCGATCGTTTTAGTTGGAGCTTTATTTCTTCAACCTTGCTTTCTTTTTGAAATTGGTCTTATCCTTAGTTCTTCCCCGATGTGTGATATTCAATTTCTTGATTTGAATCTTCAATTTTTGAAAACTTAAAAAAGTTCTTCTATCAAGCCATGATCTATGAATCAACAAAATCCTTCAAATTGTATTTGATTAAATTCAGGTGTTTTTTCATCACAATCCAATTTGTGGAGATTGGCTAATATGTAATAGGTCAGCCAAATCTTAATATATTAGTAACTACGAGATACGTGGTTTGAATTTTCATCATACTTAAAAAATAATATGTATCATTGATTAAAAAATCTCTAAAATTAAACCAATATTATTGACATGAACTTTTTTCTTATTCAACAACATTTGAAGCTAAAGCTCATAATTAATTAATTACTTAGTGATACTTGATGCTATTATACAACTCCTTTTGGTACGATTGAAGTGAACTTAACTCAATGAATCACATATTCTAATTCTAATTTATTTTTTTAAAGTACTAATTTTAATCTTCAAATATGGTTGATGTACTAAAATAAATGCATATTTTTCATCAAAAGGGTTTAAGAAAAAGGGAAAACATTCATACAAATACGAAATGGATGAAAAAGGTAATTAAAATGGAAAGGACGAGTTTAAAAAAGGAAATTATTAAAAATTCTCGTGAACCGTGAGAATTTTGTCAAATGTGCCCATGAACATTGAAAACTTAAAAAAATACCTTTGAATTTACAAAAAAAGTTTTAAAAATATTTTACCGTTAAGTATGGATGAAAATTATGAAAATTCTATTTCAAAAATACTTTTAAACTTTAAAAGTGTTTCAAAAATATCATTGACCTAAAAAAATATTAATTTTTTTTTTTTTAAATTATGTATCATATATTAAAGTTTTGTTTCAAAACTTTAGATATTTAATTATTATTATTTTTTAGGATAAGTTGGAGGAGGGAGACAACAAACTCTATAAATAAAGTCAAATACCGATTCTTGAGATGGTAAACATGATGTTAAATGGATTACCACCAAACAATAAAATCATCAAATCACCACCCTTTTTTATAAAACTTTAGACATTTAATTGTAAAAGAAAATTTGTGTCTTTATATTCTTTAACTTATTAATTATTTTATGTCAATAGTAGTTGTTTAATTTATTAATTATTTTATGTCAATAGTAGTTGTTTGATTAATTAATTTGTTAGTCCGATGAGTAAATTTTATTTCATAATATATTATCTCCTTGTTGTGATTTATAATTTTTATATTTGTTTTTCAAATACATAGAAAATTATTGAATATTGACTTTAATTAGATAATATTTTTTGGTAACTCAAAATTTTAAATAAATCACAAGTTACAAATCAACTATAATTAGTGTTAAATTTTAATACAATCATAAACGACAAATTTGAATTTGAAAGCAACACGGCCATTCATAAATTTATTTTGTATCCACATAATTTACCTATTAAATTCAAATATTTAGATTGCTAAGTTATTTAAATTGATCCTAAACAAAATAATGATAAGTTATCCCAATATAAATGAACAAAATCCTACATGAATTTGCCCATTTAAGTATTCAAATTGATATAAACAACAATTTAGTCTTCTTTTTTTTTTTTAGTTACGAATGATGATTATGGTTATCAATTTTAAATTTATAAAACTTATTTTATCATTTTTTTTTTGAATTTCTTATTTAATGAAATTGTTACAACGACATTTCAATGATATGTTTGTTCGACTGAGTATTCATGGAGAAAAAAATATGTAAAAAGAAAGGAAAAAAAAACAATTGTCGAATTTGAATATTTTTAAAATGTTTTTTTTTTTGAGAAAATGTTTTTAAAATGTTAAGAACATATTATTCAATCAATATAAGGGTGATTTTTTTCTTCTTCTTATTTTTATTTTTTTAAAGTTAAGGGTATTTTTGAATTTTTTTTTTTTGTAGAGATCATGGGTACTTTTTTAAACAAAAACAATATCCATCCAATTTTTATATAGAGAGCACTTTTAAAACGTTTTTTTTATAGTTTTAAGAACACGTTTAACAAATTTCCCATAATTCATGGTTATTTTTGATAATTTAGTCAAATAAATATAAAATCTAGAAATTATTTTCATCTTTGGGAAGAAGTATGACCTAGAAATTAAGGATTCAATGTCCAAAAAGAAAAAAGAAAAAAGAAGAAGTTAGGGATTCAAATAGAGATGTCTACGGGGCGACGCCGGGGAATGACTTCCCCATCCCTGCCATAAAATTTAATCCCCGTTCCCGAAAAAATCCCGTTTATTTTTTTTTTCGGGAATCGGGGCGGGGATTTTTTTTCAATTTATTTTTTTTTCTTTTTTCATTTTTTATCTATTTTTTGAACAAAAAATTCAAAATTTTTTTTTTCTTAAGAAAATATCTACAAGTTTCAGCTATAATGTTAATCATCAAATAAACTATTCATATGCATAGATAATATCTCCAACAAATATATATTTATTTGAAAATTAAAGAGGTAGAATAAAGAAAAAAATATTTAAAAAAAAAAATAAAAAAAAATAAACGAGACGGAGATCGGAGAATCGGGGACGAGAATATAATCCTCGTCCCCGGCCCCATTTAGCCAATGAGAATTTTTTCTCCCCCATCCCCGACCTGGGGAAAATGGACATCTATAGATTCAAACCCCTAATCCTTTTTGTTGATTATAAAAAAAAAAAAAAAAAACAGAAGAAAAAGATTTAGTTTTTTTAAAACGAAGAAAAAAGAGACTTGATCTGTTGCTTTGTGTCAAAGCCGGTGTGGTTGTCAAGAACACAGAGAGGGCAAACTGAAACGAAGAAGAAAGAAGACGAAATAAAATTCTTGCAGCAGATGCAAATTCATGGCGATGGAGGAAGAGAAAGCGACAAAGAAACCTCTAAATATTGACTGGAACGAACTGATTGCTCGCTCAGACGAGGAACCTCCACTGGAAATAGTGATTCAGCCCACAATCTCGACCTCGGAACACTTCGACATGGATTCCGATCGCCAGCATTTGGTTAGAGAAGAGTACCAGAAGCTTAGCGATGTCGAACTCGAAGAAAGGATTCGCAGAATGAATAACTTCTACGATACCGCCGCTTGCAGATTGCTGCCAGACAAGGGCCAAAAGTATCTTCGCAATCTGCAGCTCTCCATGGAAGAGAGGGAATCTAGAAAGCTCCGTCGAGTTGAAAAGGTTTTTCTCTTTGATTCTTGGGTTTTTGTTTTTGTTAGAAAACTGAAAGAAATTGATTACATTGGATTTTCCTTCTCTGTTTGCTTCAACCTAGGCTCTATTGTTGATTATATGCTCATATTTTGTTTTTAATGAATCGAGTTTGCTTTTGGTTATCCATATTTTCAAGTGCATATCAGTTAAACTCCCCCTCTTGCTTGTTGTTGTGATAAAAAAAAAAAAGCTATCTTTCTTTTGGATAAGAAAAAATTTCAGGAGGCACAAAGCCAATTACAAAAGGATCTCCAACTACTCAAAAGAATGTTAGCTTGCACCAGGAAATAACAACAATGGTTAAGTTGTCTATAAATCTATAATATGGAGCTTAGATCGTTGAAGGTGCGACTATTCCTTTCTCTTCAAATGTTACAGTAAAAGGCCTTGACGAAGTATTCCCATAGCAACTTCTTTCTCTTTAAAAGGGTGGCCAAGGAAAGTATACAATGTGGCTAGGAATGTGTCACTAGGGACAATTTTTTGTTAAAGGCTTGCTGCTCTATACAATTGGGTTTTTCCGCCTGAGTCTGTGGAAGTTGATTTGGTTTGAATTTATTTATTTATTTTTAATTAGAAGCCTCATAACTCCTGACTAGATATTTTAGCCCTGCCAGTAGAGTTCTCCAGTGTAGGACAAAGAATTTGGGAGCTTGGAGACATAGTCATGGTGGAAATTCGTGGTTAAGAACTTTATTAGACTAATGGTGTATTCTTGAAAGAAGAAAAGTTTGGTCTGGATATGAGCTAGATGGATCGACTAGCAATATACTTTTCAAGAGAAGAGAAGTTATATATAGTCATATGGACATCTATGGTAGTTTTATCAGATTGGCACTGCACTCTCAAGAGAAGAGAAGAGGAATTTGTTCTAGATATGAGTTAGATGGATTGACTATTTGGGGGAAGCTCAGTCTTTGTTCCAGAAAGAAGATTGAATCCTCGAGTCTTAACATATAAGACGAGCCCTTAGAAGTTCAAGGTAGTTTGTTCGAGGGAAGAATCGTTGGATACAAACAAAGGTGTCTCACATTGGTTAATTAAGAGAAAAGTTATGAGTATATAAGTGATGACAATCATATGTATTGATATGAGCCTTTTGAGTGAAACAAAAAACAAAGTCATGAGGGCTTATGTCGGGACAATATTATACCAATGTGGAGATCATCTCAGGGTTCTCGTAAAAAGAGGGAAAAGCACACAACCAACTTATAGTCTATTGGCGTTCTAAAAATTTAAGAAGTTTTATTCTTCTGTAAGATGGCATCACCCATTAAGCCACCACTTTGTAACCTACTTTCAAGAACCTCAAAGACAAATATCTGAAAGTTCATATTACTGCTCAGGACAGAAAAATGGCTATCTAAAAGGGTCAAAATGTCTTAATATTAATGTAACTTGAAAGAACTGCACATGAGAAGGAGGGCTACCTCTACCCCTGCACTTAGCATCCAGAGATGCACTATATACTAGTTCCTCAGTTCCATGTCATTACCGACCACTCTCTCTCTTAATACTTCCATTCTCTGAAACTGGCTGAAGAATTTCAAGATAACATTTTTTGCTCATTGCAAGTCTCCTCCTCTTAGAACTTTTTTTCTCCACTTTCTGGCCGTTTTCTCTGTTAGGCGGAAGGTGAAAGCAAAAATCACTCTCTATTAACTTCTTAACCTTTCAAGAAGAAGCCTAGGTAGCTTTGACTCAATATCGTTATTCGTTACAAGTTGCCTTTGTTGCAGTTAGATGAAGAGAAACCACCATACTATGGTCAAAGATAGGAATCTACTTATTGGGGGGTTTTTCTGTCCTTCCTTGGCTGTGGGCTAACCCAGTTCTTATAAGAAAGAAAGATATATATATATATACACACACACATCGCAAGGAATGGTCAAATTCCACCAAAATTTTGTAAGGATTCCGCTCCAGAAATTCTAAGCTAAAGGGCAAAGAGTGAAAATGTGCTTCTGAGTTTCATCATCAGCCCTGCATGATGAGCACCAGTTTCTTATTAATAGTTATAATAAAAAAAACAGAGCCTCATTTGTTTTCTTAGTATTACTCAAGCTAGGGCTTTCTCCACCTTGAGGGAGAGAAACAACGCTCCTAATGAGATGACTAGCCCCGGCTCTTCACTTTTTCCCATGAGAGGGTTGTTGACTCAAGCAATATGGACAGGAGCGATGAAGGCATATAGAAAGTGGGTGTTAGCTAAGGCTTCTTGATGTAAGATGAGCCCATTTCCTCTTAAAATTGGTTCATTTCCATCCTAATATAGTAAGTTTTTGCCCACCACAACAGACTCATAGAATATTACTCATCTCTTGAATAGTTTTTTACAACATTACGAAAAAAAAAACAAAATGGAGCTTATAATCTGAGAAAAGGAGGGTAGCATTTTGATTGGTTGCTTGGCTATACTAAAAATTAAATAAGAAATGCATGTAGTGAACAATGTTCCGAGCATTCTATGCAAGTATACGCAACCAAGATGTATCAAGTGATAAGTATACAAGTCATTCTCCATAGGAACTGATTTTTTTCTCAATTTTTTGCGTTGACTAAAGAGTCTAGCAACATATAAGTAGGAAATGCTGGTTTTGTCACTAAACTAACACTTAGGCTAACAAATGCTGAAAACAAAGTAGCCAAACGGATGCAATGCAGAAATTCTTAAGCCAGAATGGAAAATCTAAATAGCAGCTAAAAATGCAATAAAATCCCAATGCTCTAAACTTTACACTGACATACAACAAACAATCGTCACTTTGTCTACCGACGTTCAGATATTTAATGGGCTTAAAAACACAGGAATGCAGAAATCAGGGAAAATGTACCAATTCAAAGTTAAGGCTCGTGTTAGGGTGTTAGGATGGCGTCATGCAAAATAGGGTAAAACTATGGTAAGAAGTGAACTCTACACTACACTTTACTAAATGCTCCTTCTTAAGACACATTCACATGGAAGCAACAAATTCTCATTAAAGTCCCAAACAATAAACTAGTGTTAAGCGTGCACTAGTGAGATGATTATCTCTAATCTACCCGTTTGACTTGCAAGAAGGTCCTTAAACATGAAGCTTATGAACATGGATAGTAATTCTATAAACACTCATCTCCCTTGAGAACTAGCGTAAAGCAAGCATGAAAGGATGGCCAATCGAAACACGTTATTAATTAGAATGCCTACCATGAATAGTCCAACATCTTCCTATTACACCAAAAGATATGTGAATCACAGTTTTAACCTTTACCCTTACCTTCAGGCGATTAGCTCATGCTTATTATGAAAATAACAAAAACAGAGTATGAAGGTGCATAAAACATTTCACAGTAGAACTTAAGAAGAATACTCAAAACATAAAACTATTGATATTTGTTGAATTATGTTAAACCACCAATCAACCCAAAAGCCTAAGCTAATGGATTGGGGTAAATTTAATTATATCAACCAACACTCCCCCTCACTTGTGGGCTTTGAAATTTGAGAAATGCCCAACAAGTGGAATTTAATTTTAATTGGGGAGGAAACGACTTGGCAGAGATTCGAACTCATGAGCTCCTGCTCTGATACCATAAAAAATTTCATTATTATTATTATTATTTTTTTTTTTATTATCTCCAACATGATACAAACATGAATTATATACAAGAAGAAAAAATAAATCTAAACAAATTTCCTAAATTCTAGGAATCAAATAACAACTAACAAATTTCCTGAACTCTAGGAATCAAATAACAACTAACAAATTTCCTAAACTCTAGGAATCAAATAACAACTCTAAATGGAAAATATTATTCTCTAACTTTGACGTCAATTTCAACAATATTGAAGCAGAAGCATAAGTTCATAAACTTAAACAACTAAAAAAAACAGAAAATAGAGTACGCTATTAACGATAGAAAACTAGAAAACAAAGCAGAGAAGAACTTCAAAATCTTTATAACCTAGCTAAAATGAGCTACAAACAAGCTCATTCAACCTTCTTACAAAACCACCAAGGTCTATTACTAGAAGTCTAGAAAACACTACAATGTCTAAGATAAACAACAACTATAAAAGAAAATGTGAATGTTCTATATTAGCAAGAAAAACGAAGAGCAATTGTAGATAACAGAGTGAAGATGACAACTCTAGCTTCTTGCCCAGAAGTGTCATATATTTCCTTTCCATAAATGTGGCCTTATAGGACAGATGTCCTCCTCTGATCGACAACTCAAATTCTAGGGCAACTTGCCTTGATTTCCTCTCCCAAACGATTTAGAATGACACATGTCTAAGGGAAAATCGCGCCTTTGATTCCATGTTTTTCAATTCTCCCCTTGCAAAATTCTATCTTGTATGGAAAAATCGTTAAGTCCTAGGAGTAAAATGCTCTCGACATTATGTTTCTCTTCTGGCGAAGTCTTGAGACATTCTTTAAGCCTTTAATTATGAATTGGTAGGAAGCTCCTCACATTACAAGCTCTTGAAATATTAGCAAAACTTAGCGGAAACTTGTCTTCCATAAATTCACACCTAAAATGCTTCTAACAATCATTTTTCTAGTACAAAAACGTAGAAATTTATCTTGGTATCTAACCTAGGCCTTTAAATGATCATGCATTGTATTATATGCAAAATTCTCTAGTCTTTAACTCATTCTAGCTATCAAAATATCGTAATTAAACTCAAAATCTCCAAGAACAACATTAAACAGAGGGCTAAATACTCTCTGATTGAGAGAAGGCGATTAATAATCATGTTGTTAACCTATATCCACTAGCATAAGCATCTGCCCTTGCAAGTAAATTTTTATGGGAGCAAATTCTATCTTGAATATTGATGTTGGTAAGAATAAGGTCAATTTTTAGCGAAGATGGAGATAATTTCGTATGTAGTTTTACTCTCCTAACATGGTCCACATTTAAGATTCTTCTGCCTTTATTGTTTATCAGGAAGCAACTGGATGCGAAAATCTCTCTCAGCCAACTACCTCAAGTATAGTTGGTAAGGTTCTGAATCAGGCATTATAATTCTCTTTGGATTTATTCTTTTTGCTTTCTATACTGACCTTAAAACTCCAAATCATTGGTTGAATAGTATTGCCACACATTGATAAAATGGAAAAATTGATGGATTTATGGTGGTTGAATGCTTGAACTATGATGTAGAATGCTTTCATTTATGTAATGGTCTATTTAATTCTCTCTAGTATGAATTCGAGCACATGCCATAATTTACGTGTATGTATGTATGTATGCATGCATCTATACATCTATATGTATATATATACATCTGTATGTATATATATACATCTATATGTGTATATACATCTATATGTGTATATACATCTATATGTGTATATATACATCAATGTGTATATATATATATAAAAAAAATAAATAGAGCTTTCATTTCAAAACATGACAAAATACAAACAACATACGAGACAATCCAAGAAAGGAGCCAAGCCAAACTAAGTATACAAAAGTAGCATAGCTTCATTATTTGCCCTCCCATTAGTTGATATGCAACTACACACTAAAAAAGTATATATATGCATATTTGAAACTGAGAAATCAGAGCTTTGCTCTTATACCCGGGGCACCCTCGCCCGTCTCAAGGCTCGGACCCAGGAGACAACAAGAGATTTTACAATTAAGCTCACTCGTGGGGGCTCAAACTTGAGACCTTCAAAGCATGTCTTGAAAGCCCCAAGCCTCAACCAACGAGATGATATGATCCAGGATCTAAATTATATAAAAAGGTAAAAGAATACCAGATAAACCAAGATTTGATAGGTCTTGGAACATCCCCTCTCAAGAGAATACTCTTTATGAGCCCTACAAGATAATCACTCAATAATTGGATGCCTAAACCCTACCCTAACATCTTCTATTTATAACAAAACCCTAACTTACTCCCCA
>JBBMKA010000517.1:0-12586 GCA_037833695.1 Sechiopsis laciniata | reverse complement strand
ATAGTCACAATAAAGTTCTTATTTAAACAAATTACTAATTTGTCATTATTAGTTAATATTGAAACCAAATATCACAGTATACTTTCTATTTATGGCATTTGAAGGAGCTTAATCCTTGGCTTCATAGATAGACCGACAGTCTTTTATGATAGGATACTTGAGGTGGACAACAAATTCTATAATTTTTTAAATATATTTTATGCATAATACAATATTTCAATTTTCATTGTTTTCAATCAATTTCACTTAATTATTTTCAATCAATTTAATTTAATTGAAACAATCATTTTAACTTAATAAGAGCTATTACACAATGGGTCGGTGGTGCGGTTGGTTATTTTGTTTGGTGTTAATCCATTTTAACTCTACGGTCACGAGTTTGAGGCCTAAAATTGGTATACAGCTGCCACTAGAGAAACAGAAGTCTCAACTAAAGCCGAATCCAAAGACACATACGCAAACACTGGGGAATCCGCTTCATATGAAGAAAATATCCAAAATCCAAAGATTTGGATAGATATGCATCCGCTCCCGCTTCATATGAAAAAAATATCCAAAATCCAAAGATTTGGATAGATACGCATCCGCTCCTGAATCACCTATAGGAGAAGTCTTCATCTGATGACGCCACTTATTGCCGTTGATGGTCGTTGCAACAGCACCGGTGTTGGTCATGCTTTAAAGTGGAACACAATAGATTGGTTCGAGTTTCTATGAGTCGACAGGAGAAACACCGCTCAAAGACAGCTCATTGAGGCGGTCATTTTTACCTTGTTTTATGAAAGGAGTGGACCTTACTCAAAAGGAAAAAAAAAAAAAAACTTTGAATCTCATCTAATTCTCAATCTCAATCATATAATATAATATAAAATATATTAAATTTATAATTTGGTACAATGATTACAATAAACAAAAATTAATATAAAATAAACATCCCCTAAACACCAATTCCTAAATAATGTTTTTGTAATATCTCTTCTCCAAAATATTAATCTCAAAATAAGTATTTCATACCTTCGAATCACTCCACTTCTTATGCTTCCTCCCCTCTCATTTCTTCAACTCCAAAATCTTGTGTTTTCACAATGAATATTCTCTTTTGGTTCTTGGTGATAACTTTCCACAAATTAATTGAAAATAATTATAATCTAGAATCTTTAAATTAATTTTCTTCGTGATAAAAATCAGTTAAAATTAATGTAGCCGACTAATAATTATAACTAGCCAACAAGAGTTCTATCCGCATTTTGTTTAACTTATAACTAATAAAGAAAAAAAATATCATGTTCAAAAATAAAAAAAATAGAGAAAAAATATGAGCTAGAACTTTACTTTTGTTAACTTTTATTTATATATATAGAGATTTTGCATGTATGATAAAAAAAAGACAAAGTATTTCCATCTATAACACAAGATAAAAACTAATTTATTTGTTGTAGAAAATTCAAATTAAATTCTATCACTAGTTGAGTTCTATTAGTGATAGAATTCAATGACTCATTCTATTACTACTTGAGTTTTCCATCAGTGATAGAATTCTAAATTGAGTTTGGAGTTCTATCACTGATAAAAGTTATTGTACTATAGATGAATTATTTTAGAAATTGTGTTTCTATATATATTTCATACCAACGATCTTCACAAAATTAAGACCGAGGAAGGGAAGAAAAGAATTTGAGGTGGTTTGGAGTGGTTAAGCTCACATTTTAGGATTGGTAATTAGGAGAGAAAACTGGTTAGAGGAGATAATGCATGAAAACTTCGTTCCGAATTAATATTGGGAGTGAAAGTAAAATAAAAACATTGTTTGAGATTAGAAATTATGGTTTAGGAGTGAATCTCCTTTCTGATGTATTTCGGAGCCGCGACATCTTTGATGTTATCGTACGTTTAAAGGAGTTCAGTTCTAAATTTTTAGGTTATAGAAAAAAAAAAATTAAGAGTGGAAATTTATTGAAAACATTATTTGAGAATGAATATGAGAAGGAGATGATAATTTTTTCTATTACTTTTTTATCTTATAATTAAATTTCTAAATTTTAATGCAATTTTCAAGTTTCCATAATTGTTGAACGAAATAAAAATAGTAAATTCAGATTATTCATGCAAATTAAAAATTCTTCCTTCAAGTAAATTTTCAATCAATATGAAGATAGAACAACAAAACTCCAATCATTTTTTTTTTCTTTCAAATTTTGATCTTTATAATTAAGTTTCTAAATTTTAGTTTAATATATAGATTATAAATATTATGTAACTCAATAAAAATCATAAATTTAAATTATTCATTTTTGTAAATCAAACTTCCTAATTTATATTAATTTTAGAGTAATACTTATTTAAGGGTGGGTAAGTATTTCCAAAATACTTACCCACCCTTAAAATTAAATGTTTTTACTTTTTTATATTTCTCTCTTCATTTTAACATTTTTCTCTCAATCAATCAAAGTCAATTTTTTTTTTAAAAAAGTAAAAATATGTAGTTCTAAGGTGGATAAGTATTTCACCTTGTAAGTATTGCTCTGTAGATGTCTAAGACAACCAAAAATAATATAACAAATACATAAATATTTTTTATATTTCAACTAATATAAAATTGTTTTCTATTTCTTTTAATTTTGAGCTATATATTAAATTTCTAATTTATAAACTAATTTGTAAGTTACAATAATAATTTATGAAGTAAAAATTATATAGTTGAGTTATAGAAAAAAAAAAGTAAAATAAAAAAACAAATTAAAAGAAAAAACAAAAGTTAAATAAATAAAATTTAAGAGAATAAAGTGGAAAAAAAAAATATGTTAATAAAATTAAATTAAAAATTAAATGAAAATTATATTTCGGTAAGTAAAATATAGGGGAAAAAACCTAACAAATTTGAAATTGTGAACAAAATTTTTTAAGATTGATAAATGGTTAAAAATTGATATTTTCAAAATTGATATCTTTTTTTTTTTTTTTTTTTCTTATCAACAAATTTGATAAAAAGGCTGAGAACTATAACCTCCTTCCCCCAAATAAAAAAATAAGTAAATAACCTCCTTCCCCCAAATAAAAAAATAAGTAAATAACCTCCTTCCCCTACAAACGTCATCTCCAAACACTCTAATTTTTCTTTTTCGGTTACTTGGTTAATAAATCGCATATATTATTAGTAGACTTAAGTCCCCTTTGTTAATGTATTAATGTGTTAAAAAAAGCAATATTTGAATTCTTATCGATAAAGATCTAAATCGTTCTTATTCACATTTATGATCACAAATTTTAAAAAAAATTATCCACAATTTTCTAAACCTATAATTATAAATATGAGTAAGAAGAGTTTGGATTCTTACCACCGAACACTCAAATATTGCTCCCAAGTAAGACTCCCTTCATGCTCTCCCTTAATGGTAATTTTTTTGTCTTAAAAGCAAATTTGGGTTGAATACTTGTTTTCAATTGTCTTTTCATTTAGTTCAAAAACAAAATTCAAACGTATTCTCTCCCTTTATTTTAGTGGAAAAATTATAGCGTGTTGAAATTATATTTTGGAGAACTAATAGACAATTTCGATCTCAGATATCGATAGTTATACCTCACTTTTAAATTATTAATTTAAAAAAAACGATTTCATAGACTATTACTATATGAACATTTAAAAACCACAACAAAAGTTTTCGATAGTTCTTAAGCTAAATTATAAAAAATATAAAGTTTTGCGTCAAATATATTCTTGAATTCGAAGAGTTTCAAAAATATTTTTAAACTAAAAAAACATTTTTAAATGATTATTTCCATTAATTTTGGATATAAATGTTATTTTTTTTTAAAAAAAATACGAAGTTTAAGAAAATAAAACTAAAAATAAAAAATTTCATCGATAAAATATTTATAAAAATGCTAGAGTTTTATTTCAAATACAATAGACATTAATTCTAAGAGTCAACAATAGCAATAGTTCGATCGCATCAATGCATATCTAAAGTTTGGATTCGAATCTCCCACTTCCAAATTGGTGTAATCTAAAAAAAATAACATTAATTGGAGAAATTTTAACTATTGGTCAATCAATTCAATTAATTAAACCATTAATATTATATAAAAATAGTTCATAACTTAAAGAATAAATTTTTTAAAAGATTCTTTACCATTAAATTTTTATAATATTTAAAACAAAACTTTAACATTTTTTATAAAATAATTTAACAAAAAAGATACTTTTTAACATTTTTAAAGTTTAAAGTTAAGGATATTTAAGATTTCCAACAAGAGCAGTAATGACATTAGTATACATCCAAAGTTAAGTTTTAATCTCTCACCCTAAATTATTGTACTCTAGAAAAAACCTTTTTTTTTTTTTTTTTTTTTTTAAGATTAGGATTATTTTTTATAACCTTTTCAAAATCATGGATATTTTTAAAATAAAATTTTAACAATTTCCATAAAATTATCTATGTATAACAAAATGACATTTACTTGTACGTTTTTTTTTCCCTCCAGATTTCATGAATATTTGTTGACACAAATCCCTTATGCAACTATATGAAAAAAAAATAATTTAAACAACTGTATCAAATTGTTACATAGGGGTGATAATAAAAATCGAAAACTGACAAAACCAAACTAATCCTAATCGATCTATTGGATTGGTTCATATTTTTCACATAATATTGAACATATTAATTTTTATTTGGAGAAAATCGAAAGTTATTAGATCGGTTCGCTTTCTATTTGTATAAACCAATAAAAGCCGAATCGAACTAATATTGATTTATGTACTTTTATTTTTCGTTTTGTATGTTAGTTTAACTTTTGATTGATGAATGATTAATTATTTTTGTTTAATTTAATTATAAATTTTGAGGATTGTTTTCCTAAACAATCCTCAAAATTTATTGAACATTTGGATTAGAAGTAAAATAGTAAAAAAGAATGAAACCGTAAGGATTCGAACAAAAAAAAATCCAGTCAATGATTTTGTCATTTATTGAACATTGGTTCGGTTTCTCTTTTTATCAAATCAATTGGATCTGATAGAAATTTGGCCTAAAAATCAAACCAATGATTTTTTCTTTTAGTGGACATTGATTCGGTTCTTCTTTACGTCAAATTGGTTGGATCGGTTCGATCCGTAATTTGACCTAAAATTGAAAAAAGCTGAATCAATAACACCCTTAGTTGTTACCACCCTTTTAAGATAAAAGTAAACTATACAGATTAATGAATACGCTTAAAATTCTAAAAAAGAAAAGTAAGAGTTTTCAAAATGGGAAGGTATAAAAAAAATTATTCAAACATTTGAGATAAAAAAAAGTGTATTTTAACATATGTTTGGTATTGTCTATTGACTATATAGAAGCTTGTAGACAAGCTAAAGTGGGATGCAAAAAAAGCTTATTCTCTTATTCCCACTATTTCAACTTTGGCCAAAATTAAAGTCATTTGAAAAAGACAACAGAAGTTTTGGTTTTTTTTTTTCCTTTATGCATTTCAACCATCTATTTTTCATTTTATTTTTTTCTCCTTTCCATTTGATCAAATTATTGACTCAAAGCCAACAAAAGTGAGCAACAAGGGATTTATTCTCTTGTTCCACTACTTCAACTTTGTTTCCTATGGAAACTGTATACATATATATCTCCTTTCTCTTTTTTTTATACAAATTTATTCTATTCTTTGAGAAACAAAAAAAAAAGAGAGTTGTTAAATATCAATTTGTAAATTGACAGGAAAAACAAGAACGTCACAGATTTAAATTATATATCATTAAAAAAAGAAAAATTAAAAATTAAGAAAAATCTACATCTCATAAGAATCATTATTATTACATACAAATTCAAAGTACATATGTCGTGTATCTCTCTTATATCTTCGAGTTTGGCTAGTTACATTGAGGCGACCACCTCGAATAATTTCTCCCTTGAAAGCCATAAAGGCCTAAACCAACTAACTTGACTAGAAAACAATTGATAACTTCAACTACTCAAAAGGGTTTTTTTTTCTTCTTCTTGAACCTTATTTGCAAGACTGAAATAAAAAGCTAAGAATCATTAGGCTAAATAGGATTAGTTTAGAAGATGGATTGAAAAATAAAAAGTGAATTATGATAGGACCACTTGGAGTGGGCTGTGTCCCAAATGATCCTCCAAAGAAGAACCATCCATTTTCCTTTTTCAACACCATCAAACACTACTTTTCAATCTCATCATTATTTTCTTTTATGGGCCTAAATTCACAAACACTACCATTGTTTCAGTGTCTGAAAAAGCTTCAAAGAAACATAGAAATCAATGAATGAATGAATGAACATATCTAGCATTCTTTGAACAAGAATTCAAAACATTAACATTAGAGCAATGAAGAAAACAATAGAGATGGACAATTAGCATTTGACTTGAACCAAACAATAGAGAGAGATAAATGAGAGCAATGAAGAAACTGTACAACAGAGACATTGAAGTTTTGCTTAAACAGATCAGTTATTTTGTTTCTTGATGGGTAAAATAAGTAGAGGCCTATGGCACATAGACAATTAGCATAGTTGAAGCACAAGAAAATGGATAAGAAAAAAAAACACAATTTTGATGATCATCAGATAACTAAAAGCCAGAAAAATGATCGGGCACCTTTGGAATGGAAAATTTAAGCAGTAGAGCAGCTGGGCAGGGCGTCGACGACGGAGGGAGTCGATGATGGGATCTAGCTAATCCTCTCAACACCTCCAAGCCGAGATCGAGACAAGCTCTTTTCGCTGCCAGCATAATACAAGGGATGACTGTCTCTTCTCGATGTGGAATCCCTGAACAGGTATCCGCTGCACCAGACACTCGGCCTGTGACTCGGTGAAGTTACTGAATGTCAATGGGGAGAACCCGGATGATAAAAACAGAGATCTCCATGGAGGTAACCTTTCGTTCAAACCGTGACGACTCGTGATAAGTTTCTCAATATCGGGTTGCAGCAAGTACCTCTCAATCTTCAGTTGGGTATCCATATTCACAGTAACAGCATCCATAGATTCAAGCAAACCCGAGTAAGACTGAAGGGCATTGATTACACGCTGGGGGAATGGCACATCCATTCGATTACACCCTCGGTCGATAGACACCACAATTTTCGGGCTAAGATGCTTGACAAAACGGAGAACCATTGGCAACGACAGCGAGTAATTAAAGAACGAACCAGCGGGGAGATTCACCGCAATGGCTTCATTCTCCAAAACATTTAGTGGCAAAGGCCAAGAACCAGAATTCAAAGACTCCACGTTAAGAACTTGAAGCTCAAACCCAATACTAAGATCATGAGCAAAATTCTTGAGGTTCTCTTGAGTGAAACCAAGCTCAAAGTCATCATGTGTGGAAGTCCAAGCAAAGGCAGTGATTTTGAGAAACGGCGGTCCTCCCCCGGAAGCACAATTCCTCAAGGCAAGCTCCTGCATCAAAGAAGCCCATTGGCCGCCATAGCCGATATCGAAGTCGATGATGTGAATTTGATGGAAGCCATTAAAAGCCTCGAGGAGGGCTTGGTTGGAGGTGAAATTGGCAAACTGAAGAACAGGAGAAACCTCAGAGAAGGATTTGTAAGCAGCAATCTTGAAAATGATGCTAAAAGGGGAGACATTATTGGAGGATGGATTTGAAGAGTTTTGAAAGAGCGATTGCAAGGCCTCCTTGAAGTAGAATGCAGCCCTTTGAAAGGGCTTCCCAATGGGGGAAGAGAGCTGGTGATTGAGCCGCGCCAATATCCCTTGCGCAAGTACCGAATTCCCTGTTTCGATCAGCTCTACGGCCTTGAATAGCTGCTCGAAAATGCCCTGTTGGAGCTGTTGATTTGCCATTTCTTCATTTTCCATTTTCTGCTTCGTCATGGCTGCCATCGATGCCCTCTGCTGCTGACCATGGTTATGATGATGAGGAAACAACTGAACTTGATGCTGTTGCTGCTGTCTACGATTCATAACTTCTTGACCCGAATCAAGAAATGGTGATTTTGCCGGATAATTAGCCTCGATAGAACCCGAATTGAAGCGCTTGGCAGGCAGCGGCACGAGCAGGTTGTGATGCTGCTGGTTCTGATGGTGATCTTTAACAGAGGAGCCATAAGGAAGAGGCATAAACAGAGCAGGATTCTGAGTGAACTGGGTTTGATTTTGATTCATCATAACTTGCGCAGAATTGAAAATCTGTGGCTTCTCATCAACCGCTTCCATCATCTGATTCTGAAACACGCCCGAAAACATAGCGGCCGAGCAAGATGGATCCACAATGGATTCACCGGCAAGTGTATTCGGTTCAAAGACAAACCCATGATCCACACCCGAAAACCCCCCGGAAAATTCCAAATCCAGATGAGAACCACCACCACCAGCTCCGCCGCCGCCGCCCTGCAGGAGCTTATTCAAACCCAGAGATGGGTCTTCAACATCGCCCATAAACAAGCCAAGAATAGAGGGACCCTGGCCAGGGGATTCCGGCAAAACCCCCTCCCAATCATCAATTCCAAGGCCACCGCCGTCGCCGGGGTCGGCGCATTTGTCTAAGGAAGAAGGTTTTTCGGCCACGGTAGTGTTGTCGGGAGAGGCGGTGGCGGTGGCGGCGGCAGGAGCGCCACCGGCGAGAGAGGAAGACAGCGTGGAAGAGGAAGTGGGAGGGCTAGGGCTTCTTCGAGTGTCGAGAACAGAGGTGGGTTCAGCAGCAGCACCCACATAGCAAATCTCTTTAAAGAGATTTGCGTTGTCGGAGCAGCAGCTCCAGTCGTCACGGTGGTTGTGAGGGCGGAGAAGCGGCGGCTGCGGCGGAGGAAGCGGAGAATCAGAAGTGAAATTCAAAACCCCATTAGGAAGAAGCTCTTCAAAAGGCAAAGGAAAGGGGATGGCCTTCATCTAGCAAGAACACACAAGTAATAATCATACGAACAAACCCCCAAATCAAAGCAAAGCTGGTTGAGATTCAGAGATCTGGAAAAAGAACAAACGAAACAAATCCCACAAAAAAAAAAAAAAAAAATCAGAGAAATGAAGAAATTAGTTTAGGGAAAAACAGAGAAAGCAAACCAGTTAACCTTTTTCTTTTTCTTTCTTTTGGGCTCTGAAACTCAAATGCCTTCTCTTCTTCTTCTTCCTGTGAATTTCTCTTTCTCTTTTTTTTTTTATTTTTAATAAATTTCTGTGTGTTTGGGTTTAGGAGTACTTTGGGGTTGCTTCTCTTCTATGGATGCGTGCAACATATAAAAAGTGGAAAAGTGCTTTTCTCTCTCTCTATATGTTTCTCTCTCTAGGTTTTTGTAGGGGCTAATTTTATATTTGGGGTTTTCGTATTTCTTTTTCTTTTTTCTTTTTTTGAATCTATGTTTACGTGGAACATGGGTGTTTGCTGATGGTCTCAATCGGATGGACTATACTTTTTCTCTCTCTCTCTTTTTTTTTTTTTTTTTTTTTATAACTTGGATGGACTATACAATTTTTTAACTTCTTAATAATGTGTTTTTAAATGTATTTGTTAGATTAGGGATAGACTCAGTCAATTTTATATTTAGTTTTTATAGGTCTCCAAGGTGGGGATTGGATTTTGGAGTTTGGGAGAGAGTGAAGTTTATGAAAAAACAGAAAGAGAGTGATTTGAAAAAATAAAATATTTGTTTGAAAATTGATATTTTTGAAAAGAGATGTTAGAATTTATGTTTTGAAAAGAGACGTTTGATTTTTTTTTTTTTTTTTTTTTTTTTTTTTTTTTGAATTGGTGTTTAAAAAAGATTTTTTTTTTCATTTTATGTTAATTATTATTGTAATAAAATTTGATTTGATGTTTTATAGAATTAAATATGTTTAATTGGATGTGAGAAAAAATTTGAGAGTGATTGAGAGAGATTGTTATAAACAAAAAAACAAATATAAGGTTGGATAATTTCATCTCATCACCTCTCCCAACTTCTAAATCCAATCACCTCCTAATATATAAGAAAAGGGTATAATTCAATTTTACAATTTTTATTTTTGAACAACGTATTAAATTTGTTATATGAGATATCCTTTTCGAGACTCGACTTAAAAACATATATATGATACCAAATAGTATTATATAAATTTTTGGAAAATTACTTAATTAAGTATTTTCACCTCAACCATTCTAATTATAACATTTTAAAAAAATATATTTCATTCATAATAATTTTTTTGTGATTTTTTATATCTCATAATTAATCTTCTTTAATTTCGTTGAACTTACTTATTTTCAATGAGATGAACAAGTTATTTTCCATTAACGGAATTAATTGAAGATTATCAATTCAATTTTAAGTGCGACCATTTTGTAAATTTGACAAGGACATGACCTTTCAAAATTTTGCTATTCATGCAATATCTTTGGAGATTTTTTTGTCATACATAAAAAATCCCCTAAATATTTTTATTAAGTAAATATTATTAAAGTGTGTATATATATATATATATATGGCACCAAATGGTGTATTTTTACAGTATTATTAATGCCATTATTATTAATAACTATAACTATGGTTGTTAAATTTTTTTAAAAATGATCATATTTGTAATTATTTTCTTAATTTAACTCCGGTAAGTTTCCCTTAAATAATTTTAGTATTGAATTGGGCCGCTATTATTGGTCCTTCCATTGGACTGTAAAAATTGAGAAGTTATTGAATTTGGGCCTGTTAAAAGAGGTGGAGATTGAGGCCCAATAAACATACTCTATTGTACGGGCTGGAATTGAACATTCCTGAATTTTTGGAACCGTGACTAGATCTGCCATTGATTTTGTGAATATTATAAAATAACGATAACTATTTTTTTTAGTTGAACAATGTAAATGAGTATTCGAATTTATATGGTAATTGGGTAGAGATATACAGTAAAATGATTGTGGTTGATCTATTATTCTGGTTAACTTACTTTATTTATTCATTATTATTATATATATAATATGCAATGACTTTTACATTTTTTGATATATTATATTTTTAAAAAATAAAACATGAAAGGAAGAAAGAAAATATTGAATCAGATTTATCTTTCTTATTTGAAAGAAAGCAAAAAATTAAAACCTGGTTTCATATTTTTTTTACTTGTGACTTTTCATTTTGAAAATTTAGTTTACCCAAACTAATTTCATATAGTTCTTTTATTTTGATATATATATTTTACTTGTATTTTTAAAAATTAAATTAAAATTTAAAAACTAAGAAAAGAAACTTTAAAAAAACTTTTTTTTTATTTTTGAAATTTGGTTAGAATTCAAATACAAAATCTTTTATAGATAATCTAAAGTGAAACAAATTTAAACTTTAAAAAATGTATATATTAATTTCATTAAATAACCATTTTATTTTTTATTTTTTGAAATTAAGCCCAAGATAACTAGTTATTTCAACTTATATTTACATTACTTTATAGATTTTCTTTCTTTATATTAAAATTATATATATATTTTTAAAAAAACTAAACCAAGATTTAAAAATTAGAAAAATAACTTCTAAAAACTTATTTTGATTCGAATATTTAATTATAAGAATATAATTTATTTTGTAGGAAAATAAGCTTACATTTCAAAAACAAAAATTTTAAAATTAAAAGAATTTTGCATGTATAATAAAAAATGATAAACTATTTCTATCTATACCACAAAACCAAAACTAATTCATTTGTAGCAAGAAATTCAAATTGAGTTCTATCACCCACAAAATTCAATCAGTGATCAAGTTCTATTATCGGTTGAGTTCTATTACATTGAATTCTATTACTGGTTAAGTTCTATTACTGATAGAAAATCATGTGTTATAGATGAATTATTTTAGAAATTATGCTACAAATATAATACAAGAGGTAGAATGTGTTGTTGAGAGCAAATTCTCTCAAAATTAAATAGTGATTACACTGGATCCTAAGTAATTATCAACGAGACTTAAGATAATTACTAATCACATTCTTGTTTACTTTAAAAATCAAGAAATAGAGGACAGGAAACAAAAGAAAGTCAAGAACCAGCCACCGAATTCTTCTTATTGTGGAAGCATACGATATTTTCTAGCTTCACACTAACATCTTTGGAGTTTATCCAATTATGTTATGAAAGAATATTATATAGTTTACACAGAGATTTCCTTGTAAATGTAATTCAGCAGCATAGTCATATATAATTGTCTTTTGTTGCCATTTCTAACTCTACATCTGATTTTCAATAGCTTTTATAATTGAATATTAGAGTCCGTTCGGTGACGTTCTTGTTTCCTGTTTTTCATTTCTGTTTCTACTTTTTGAGAAACAGACTTGTTTGGTAACTATTTCTGTTTCTTGTTCCAAAATAAAAAAGAAACGTTTCTGAAATTGGACTTCAAAATCAAAATGGTGTTCCGTTTCTAGTTTGTTAATGAACTTTTCTAATTTTCCAGACTTGTATATATACTTTTCTGTACTAATATTTCAAACATGTGATATTTGGTTTCAATATTAACTAATAATGACAAATTAGTAGTTGGTTTAAATAAGAACTTTATTGTGACTATTTTAAACCTATATTTATTACTAATTGAATTAAATAGAAACATTAAATTCATTGTTTAATTTTAGCCAATTTTATATTTTAGGCTAAAT
>JBBMKA010000507.1:0-12586 GCA_037833695.1 Sechiopsis laciniata | reverse complement strand
TAAATTCCAATATTTTTTCTAATGGCCTTGAGCCACCCATATTTATTAGTTCATGTTTATTTGATAAATGTGGATTAATATCGTTTGGGACATTTAAAAATAAAATAAAATAATTTTTTTTTTTTAAAATAATAGGATAATTTTAAAATGAAATGTGGTAACCGTTTTTCTAAAACGGATGTTGTAGGGGTGCTTACACCTTCCCTACACTCAATCGACTCCCGAACTTTAAATCTGATTTTGTAGACCATTTTTTTATTTTATGGGTGACCAATCACACCCACTACATGATTGGTGGTGACTCCAAACCTCTCACCTCGAAAGAGACCCTAAGGGACGGACGTCGGCCGCTCCGCGTCGCAATGACGTTGCGACAATAATTATGTTGTTTAAATATTAAATATGCGTCGATTAGCTACCTACGTATGCTAACCACCAGTAAACTCGAAAGAGGGAACTGATGGAAGGTCACAATAGGTTACGTTAGGTCGATGCGAGATCTCTCGCATTGTTCAAAGAGTTAGGAATAACATTACTAATGCATGCATTGCCCAGAGTTAAGTATGAAGAATCGCAGGGGGAGCTGAGTTTGCCATAAATCAATGAATGTGGAAGTAGTCATTAAAAATAGCGAAGTATGAAATCTCTTTTACCGTAAAAGCATGATTAGCATCATTAGCATCCATATTCTCAATCTAAGCCTATTTAAGGTTTTCATTATAGGAAACTAAACTATAACCAATCAACCACTGTATTTAAATTCTGTAAGAATCTTAAGTTAACAATACTAATTCTATACATTAATCCCTGCGAAGAATAATATTAAATACTTATCAATTATTGCATCTCGACCACGTATACTTGCTTGAAATCGACTCCAAGGCATAAGACTTAGCAATATGTCTTAGCTTTAGAATTTATCTTTCCTCGCTATACATAACCAAATCGTGATCAAGGACCCTACGAGTAGAGAAACCTAGTAGCTAAGGGACCACAAATCTCAATAGGTCTCATACTCACCGTGAGGGTGGATCCAGCACACTCACCAATGGGCAACAAACCAAACCACATACCCGAAGAGGCACCAGCTACTAGTAAAAGTTCTACAAGGCCGTAAGTCTAGTTGGCCAACCAACCACGAAAAACCTATAGCTAGAGACCACAAATCCTACGTCGAGAACGTATCGGCCACAAACCATGCACGTTCGCTTACAAGCATCCTTTTTTCGATCTTCGTACCTTGTTTGGGTCCAAACGAAGCACCAAGCCTTGCATCAAACATCATGCAAGTCCCCAGCAGGACATGCGAACCAACATGCAAGACCGACTCTATCAATCAAGCAATCATTGGTTCACACATAGCCATAAACAACATATTTTACATGCTTGCCCTAAACAGGATATAAATAAAATATGTTAGATGCTCTCAGTGTAATCTTTACAAGCAACATACATCACAGATTATGTCACATGAAACAAGTAAGTTAATACAGTCAATCAAACACATGTAATAGCCTCGAGCCTCGAGTAGGGGGTGAAAGGTCTCTCACCTTGGCTGAATCCACTAACTATCGAAATTTGTGCCCCAATAGCTACGTGGCCTCTCAAGATCAGTTCAAACAAGGACAAATAGCTCTAGTTAAATCTAGTCAACAGAAAGTCAAAAGATCAACACTTTCCATTTAAACAAAAACCAAACACTTTCTACACCTACAATAAGCACTTATTAATTCTAAATCAAAACAACACTACACCCATATCCAAATAGCCTTAATCCACAATTTAAATGACTTTAAACCACTAGCCAAACAACTTTAACCCACATTTTAAATAACTTTAAACTTGCAAACAAACAACCTTATCCATTACTTAGATAGCCTTGTCCCTACAAACAAACACCCTTAATCCAATACTTGAATATCCATAAACCTATAACCAAACACCTATCTTCTTCTACCATTAGATGTCACCTAAACTAAACAAAAGAGGACGCACTCACCTGCTCCGGCGATGGCAGCGAATGACCAGGCGCGGTGGCAAAACTCCACAGCGAGCAGTGGCACGGCTCCTCACAGCGACGACGGAACCCACAGCGGTAACAAACCTCCACGTCACAAAACCCATAAAATGATAATGAGATGACTCCCCCTTCGTGGACGAATGCAAAACACCTCTCATACCAGAACAACACCTAGCGATGCGACCTTATGACCTACGATGATGAACTCGAGCTTCGACGAGTGAAACCATACGATGACAACGCGACTCAGGAGATGGCAGCTTCAAAACACCTGCGGCGCTCGTGACTCCCAGCGAGCGCCACTCTTCTTTGTGAGAATTTGACTCCACAATAGCGACTAGCTACACAACGACGACGAAAAACTCTGGCGCCTGCTCGGAAAATAGGAGAGAGAGAAAGAAAGAAATATGCGATTTCTAAAAAGGGGCGACTGCACAGTAACCTTAACCTAGGGGTTTTCAAAACATTGTTCACTTTAAATACCCAAAGTCAAAAGACAATTGTGCCCCGCTAAGCACTAAAGAATCTCACAAATGCCACAACTTTTATTTACTTTTAAATATCAATCTTGGGATTATTACAGCATGCGAGAGGCATAGGGTTCAATCCCCTGCATCTCCTCTCTCCTTATTTTTTTTTTCAATTTCTTAATAAAAGTTAAAAATGAATTTTAAATATTTTATATAATAATAGATTTAAGTTTAAATACACTTTAAAAAGTTTGATGTTATATCTTCTAATTAATTAGTATGTTGTTTAAATTTACAACCTATGGGGATGTAGCTCAGATGGTAGAGCGCTCGCTTAGCATGCGAGAGGTATGGGAATCAATACCCCACATCTCCATTTCTTGTACTAGTTATAAATTTGAGAGCAGTAGTACTTGTAAATGATGACTTTTTATCGATTCTCGGGATTGAAGCTATGGTGTTGACATTTAGCATTGGTTTTAGCGATATTTTGTTCGTATTTTTTTATACAAAAATTTCAAAAAAATATTCACCTTTTGAAATTCTTTTACAAAAAAGTTTATATTTTCCTTTTATATACAAATATTACTTTTATACATACATACACACACACATATACATACACACACACAAATATATATATATATATATATCCTTTATCTACCATCATATTTTGTTTTAATCTTCAAAAAAGTTATTACACAATAAAAAAAAAAAAGTTTATATTAGAGTTTAGTGTTTATTTTTTTAGGTTTAGCCTTTATTCTATTTAGGGCTTGAAATTTAAAAAAAAAAATCCACGAACTACTTTTTATTTTATCTATATTCTTTCTTTTTTTTTTCTTTTATATATATATATATATATATATATATATTTTTTTTTTTTTTTAATTATTATTTCAAGTTTTGTATATGTATACATATATGCATACATACAATTTAGGAAAATTGTTATAGATAGCAACTTTTAGGTCACGTATTATAATTAAAACATTTTTCTTAGATATTTCATTTTTCTATCTTGTCGTCAATTTGAAACTTTCGTGACGGTGCACAAAACATTGGACAATATAAAATTTGTCCGACGTTTTGCAAAACGTCGGTTGAATATGATATTGTCTGACATTTCACAAATCGTCGGTTAATAGCATGCTTATCCGTCGATTTTCAAAACATCAGACAATATCATATTTAATCGAAGTTTTGCAAAACGTTGGACAAATTATATATTGTCCGACATTTTTTTAAAGCATTGGATACCTTTTTTAAAAAAATAATAATAATTTATTTGTATTATTTATTTTTTTGGTTTTAAAACATAAAAATATTTGTCATCCATCCAAAATAACTTTAAATGTAATCAAAATCACATTGAACATAAATTTTCAAAAATATATAATTGTCCAAAAGTTAAGTCAATACAATATTTGTCAATGCTAATAAAAAAAAAACCCATGAAACATGAAAATAAAATGAAAGCCTATAAAGATCTAAAAAAACCAAACATGAAAACGTAGCCTTCTTCCCCCAAAGTTTGTGCGTCACCTTTAAAAATAAAATGAAACATGAATTAGCTAAAAATCTTTAAAAGAATTATACTTGTAGGAGAAAATTGAAACTTTAAATTCTTTGATTTTAAGAAATTTCGGCAGCATAATGGCACAATTAGGATAAACAAAAAAATGTACACCTGTTTTAACCATGTAAATCATATATATAGTCTACAATGTGGCTATCATTTCTACAAGGTAGCCACACTTCACAAAAAATATATATAAAATGTAGAGTTTTAATTACTTACTTAGGTGCCACGTCACATCCTCGATCTCTTGAACGACTCCATTATCATTCGAAGCTTTATCTTGTCATCGTTAGTCTTTGTGGATTGCTCTCGAGTCTTCGTTAAGTCCTCGCAAGTCAAGGTGAGTTATTCTGCTCCCTTGACCACCAATGCTTCTAATTTTGTCCTCTCCTTTCTTTCAATATCCAACTAAGTCTTGAACGTGTTGACCTCTACTTTGAGTTGTAACTCACGTTGTGAACTCGATCTACTAGCACTAGAACTAGATGAGGACGCCCTCTCACCTCTTGCGGTATGTCGAACATCATAAGGAAGTCATCCTAGGCTCTTTATGATATTCGTACTAATACTCAAAACTCTCTCGGTGATCTCTGACTCATTGTAGGGGAGTCCTACGCTGCCGTTTTCATCTCCCGATTTTTTTTTACATAAATAAAACATATATTAGTATCAAGATAAACTTTAAATGAAAAAGGAAAAACCGACATACTTACGTAAAATTCTTCTGAATTCTTTTCGCCCATCCAATCTCTTCCGTGTAGTGAGTTTATTTAAATAGTTTGATGTACCCCAAAATCTCACCATCCTTTTTCTGGAGATATAAAATAAGTCATTAGTATTCAATGGAACCTTCACAATAAAGTATGACGCAAAGAAGTATTACCTTTTTCCTGTATGGCCAGGAAAGAATAACTGCTTGCTGGATGATGATATTGCACATGAGCTCTACTATCCTCAGCCTTCTTTGACTTGGATTTGTATTTCAGATCCTCACATATATTGCACAAATACTCACAGTCAGCTAAATCTATTATGGAACTATGTGGATTCAAGCGTGGAATCTCGGCTAGGGGTTTGGTGATCGACGACGGGGAGGGGTCTCGGTGGTGGAGTTCTTGCTGCGACCAAGAGGGTGAGAGGGAGAAGATGAGAATCGATCAATAACTTGGCTTCTGGAATGAAAGACTCAAAACAACTCATTTTCCTCTTAATTCTTTTTAATCTTAATTAAAGCAAAACTCCCTTTATTCACTAAAATAACCTCCAAGTCTCCCAAATTGCAAAACTAACCTAGAAATCTTGTAAAAACACAAAAACAACTATGGTCTTAGCTAAATGCAAAAATAGCTCTGACCCTTAACAAATTACCAAACTAATCCTAGGGGTAAAATGACCTTAACACCCTGAAGGTTAGAACTGCCCTAACGGCCCAACGAAACAACCGAGACAGGAGAGAAACATACCTGGGGAATCGATATGAAAACCTGGGTCGTTACACTATGCTCCTTGAATATGGATTGCATCACGTTCTCTATATGCTGGTTCACCTTAGGATTACTAAGGTCTAGCTCGAAAAGCGACCGTAAAATACGAATATATAGATTAACATAAAGAAATAGTTCCTAAAATATGAGCTACGAGTTTTTAACATACTAGGAGTCTCTATTTCACCAGGTTCTTCAATTTTGGGGTGACCATTTTCCATTTATTAAGAGTCACATAAAACAACTCTCGTAAGAGCAACCCGTTCTACTTGCTCAAGCTGTTTGCAGTTGGTCCAACAGCCTATCTTTATTCTTGACTAAACTCAACTCTGACCCAGCCGTGTTGAGTTATGTTCCTCTCTAACTCAGTGCCCTTTGAAATACCTCAACCGCATCGAGGTCTAGATGTACTACTTGCACTAGATTGAATGTTAGAAACCAATAATAAAAGTGTGAATGACCAAAATAAATGAAATCATACCTAATGCTTGGATCCCTCAGAAGGCATATTCATAGGAACAACAACCATTTGATCTTGATCATCAGCGGTCTCATCAAAGAATGAGCTAGACATCTTCGAAAATTTCTAGGCATGACTACACTGCAAAGAAATTTTTTTGATTATATGAAATTAGCAAACAAGTGAAATCCATAATTACTTTCATTATATAAAACTAAACTATACTAATTAGTCTGAATAACAATCATCGAATGAAACGCTCTCAGAAGACGTTTCTCGGTCATCTTGGATCTCCTGATCGTCAATGAAATTGTCTAAATTATTTGATGATTGTCTCCTAATAAAATTTAAATCAACTATGACCGGTTCGACATTGGTTCTTTGTAATATGTTTTCTTCTATACACTCACCGACAGTTTTTCGACCTTCTAGTTGTATTTTACCAAGTTTTTCATTCTCTTGCTCTTCCACTTCAGGCACATCCCATATTTTTTATTCAGTACCAATTGCACTACCAGTTGTGATCGTACTTTGGATCGCTTATATAAAAACACTTCTTTCGCTTGTGTAGCAAGGATAAATGGCTCATCTTTGTACCAAAATTGAGACGTGATAATTGAACGCAAACCTAGCTCGAAATGCGATCTATCATTTTTGTTGTCAGTGTTGTACTAATCGCATTTGAAAATCATAAGTCGTCTCTGATAGCTCTTAAATAGAGCATAAATTAGACTACTTTATTCTACATTTTTCTAAGGTTCAAGAGAAATATTTGGATTATAATGAGTAATTTGCGAATAAAAGCTGTTAGAAGTCGCACATAGACATCTAAACACAACTTTGCGTTTAAAGTAAAAATATTGAATAAAACTGTGCTAATTGATGTACAATACATGGAATGCTGAACTCTTATGCTGAAAGAACGAGCTAGATGCAAACAGTGACACACAAAAGCAATGTGACACATTCACAAGGCATTAGCGTTCGAAGAACCACGCCAACAAGAAAAGAACAGAGAAATCAATCAAGTAATAAAAGTTTGCGTGATCAAGAAATTCTAGCGATAATCAAGAGATTCCTACATTTATGAAAATATTCTAGCTCACCCAAACTTGCTAGCCAAGCAAATCATCTCTATATATAGAAAGAAATAAGCTTCAATCGGAGAGCTGGTTGGTTGGCCAGAAGCCAATTCAAGATGAAACGCAACTGGTGGTGTTCGTATGAGCCAATGACATGGAGTCTGTACATCTTCACAACTGCACCAATTCCTATCTTTTTATTTTCGTTTCATAATTAATAGTAGATCATAGAATTATAGACAAATTTTATAATGAAATTTATGGATTTCCATTATCTAATGTTGTTCGTTTCTATGTTGCATTATATAGAAGCCATGGTAAGAATTCAAGTGTAGAATGCATGTTAAGATTGTAGGTTGTTAGATTTTACACTGCTGCAATTTTATTCTATGTATGCGTCGATTAGCTATCCAAGCGTGCTAACCTTCAATGAACTCGGAAGAGGGAACTATTAAGTGATACAGTATGCTATGATAGGTTCGATGCGAGGTCTCTCGCATTGTTAAAGAAGTTAGGAATAACCCTACTATCGCGTGCATCGCTCAGAGCTAAGTATGAATAACTGCAGCGGAAGCTGGGTTAGACATAAATCAATAACTGTGAAAGTACTTATTAGAACAGGGAAGCATGAAATCTAATTACCACTAATGCATGATTAGCATCTTCTGCATTCGCGTTTTTACCTATGCTCAACTGCATTTCATAATTTAGAGTCTTGAAAAACCCAAACAATCACCAACAACATTCTTTTACATATTTTGCATAACTCTCAAATTAGTAATAGCAATTCTAGGCATCAATCCTTGTGGAGAACGATAAAATACATATTTATCACTTACCAGGATTCGACTACATAAACTTGCATACTCCTATGATTTAACAATTAATAGCTGAGCTTAAATCGCTTAAAGACCAAGTTTTTTTGCGCCGCTGTCAGGGATTGATTTATTAGAATTAGGATAATTGAATTGAGAGTAGTTATTATTGATAAAAGGTTGAACATTTGTATTTCAGAGGAATCGAGATTCAAAGCGCGTCAACCAATAGGGAAAAAAGTCCCAAATATTATCACAAGCAGTAATAACAAAGGATAGCATAAAATCACTTTGCGAATCAGTATTGGAACATCTATATCACCATACCGCAAACACATTTTTATTAGGAACTAGGCTATGCGGAGGAGCCATACACGAAAAATTCCTATTCAACGTGTCATAACTGGTAGAATCAGTCGTAGTTTGGGGGAGATCATAGCAGCATCTTTACAGGGCAATACGGTCTGCAAGGAGGTCACGTTAACATGAACTATGCATGGGAATCCAAACGTCATGAACCTGGGAATCCAATGTACAGTTGTGAGTAGTCTCTAGAGGACGCAATGATAGCTCTCAAATAGAGTATATTTTAGGCTACAATAGTTTGCATTATTCTTAGGATTAAGGGAAATAAATGAGCGTTAGTAGGAAATTGCGAATATAAACCATGGAAATTAGCATGCATTCATAAAGTAGCATCATAGGCGCAGTTCGCAGATTACGTATGAATATTATACGACTTTGCGCTAAAAAGGTTATTTAATGCAGGGAATGCTGAACACTTATGCTAGAGGGACGAAGCAATGCGAACGGCAACACACTCAGAAGACTCACGCATTCACAAAGCGGTCACGTTCGAAGAATTAAACTAATAAGGAAATAACAGAGAATCAATCAAGCAATTAAATTGGTGTCAATCAAATAAATTCCAGTAGAAATCAAGAATTCCTATATTAATGAGGATTTTCCAGCTCACCTAGGCTTGCTGACCAAGTAAATTAACTCTATAAATTGCAAGAAGGAAGCCAAGGTTAGGTGAGCTGGTCGGATGGCCAGAAGTTAATCTATATGAGAAGCAACTGGTGGTGTTCTTAGGAGCCGATGATAAGGACTACAAACTTCACAACCGCCCCAATTCCATTTTTATCGTTTTTCTTAGGAGTAGTTGTAGCTTTGAACATTTATTAGTCGTAATAAAATCGTGTGATTTAAACTTTTTACTTATGTTTATTGCTATGCTGCGTTATAGAAGTCTTGTATGAATAGCCCCGACTAGAAGCATGTTAGGAGTGTAGGTTAGAGAGTTTTACACTGCTGTAATTACTATTTTACACATATGCGTCAATTAGCTACCCACTTATATAACTTGTGGTGAGTTCGGAAGAAGGAACCGCATGATGAACCAGTATGTTACAATAGGTTAAAGGCAAGTCTTTGCATCATTTAGGGAGTTAGAAATAACCTCACTATTGCTCGTGTCACCCCGAGTTAAGTACGGAGTTCGCAGTGGAAGCTGGTTCTACCGTAAATCATTAAGTGCGGAAGTACTTTTGGTAGAGGAAAGCGAGAAACTCAATAACTAGTTCCGCGCTCTTAATATTTACTAAAATTTTCTATTTGTCACTACTCATTGCATTCATATCTATTACTATTGGCATTTGCATCATTTTATTATTAGCATCAAGAACAAAACAACAACCACCTTCAACCCATGCATTTACTTTTTAGCACAACTCTCACCTGATCAATATTAATTCTAGACATCAATCTCTGTGGGATCGATAAAATACATACTTATTACTTGCTGCATTCCAACTGCGTATACTTATGCGTAAGTGATTCTGAGGCAAACTTAGCAATAAGTTTAACTCCGAATTAATTATTGTATGAATATATTAGTACCCGGAACGCTCCAGTCATATAGTTTTCTCTGGTTAATTTATCAGTTGACATTATCAAGATAAGTGGTTTAGACATGGTGCTGAAAAAAATTTCAGTTTGATTGCCATTCAAAAACGTCATTCATAGGTTTTGGCATAGCAAAACTTTCCAAGTTAAAATCAACAGGAAACCCTACAATTGTTTAATATTAATGCCATGGTACAACTACAAAGGTTTAGAGTAAGTGTCGTCGAATGATAAGTCAAGTACTCCTCCCTAGAGTGAGACTTTTCTCAACCAGAAACTCAATACCAGGATAACTCTTACCCTATGATTCCAGCTACATTTTTTTATCTACGTCTTGGCTAACTCCTTAACTAATCCCTTGATAGTGTAGCCCATCAATTCGAACATGTTAATCTCTTTTAGTAAGTGCCGTCGAATGATAAGTCAAGTACCGATCAAGATCACAGTCTTATCCCTTTTAGGAAACTCGCCCTAATATTGACCCTAGTGAACACACACCGAGGGGGGTCGACTCAAACTATCGACACGTAGCCCCACTAGGATCTCACAATGCAAGTTTTTTTATAGAGATTGTAGGATCAGTTGACACCAATCTTTCTTCCATTATCTATTTTTTAATAGGGTTTCCTCCCACTCATATGAACTAGGCTAATCTTGTTCATCCAAGTCCCAATCTTTTACCTATCTTAGTTAGATTGATTTTTAATGTGAATTGCCAAGTTTTTACTCTAAAACTAATCACCTTATTTGAGCATGCACAAAATGATCTATAATTCTTGACCGTTTCAACCCCCCAAGTCGTGTTCCCAAGTAGAGGTGTTCCATGAACCGTTATCTTAAATACCTCTATCCTTCGGCAGAACATTCCTTAGGCAAGGTTCCCTTCCAACCAATCCTTACAGAATTAAATTGCTCTTTAATTAATCCTATTTACTAAAGATTTAAGTGATAACAATTAATCCTATTAATTCTATCAGCTTTTATGGATTATTAGGCTCTACCTCTTTTAAAACCCTTTTAAAAGAATATATTCATTTTTCTAGCAGATTTAAAATAAATATTGTTTGGGTTCTATTTTGAAAAACAAATTTTCAAATATATATAATCCATACATTCAACATAATCAATAAATAAACAACCATTATTTATTTTTGAGATCTACATGTTGAACAATCCTAAATATGGAATCTAATTCCTAAAATATATCTAATATATTTAATACACATTTAGGATGCATCAATCTTTTTTAACCTATGGTGGGATTTTAAATCAATATGATATACTTTATGCAACAACCAAGACATGCAAATAGGTAACATATAATTTAAATAGTTAATGACCGATTTGGTGTTTGGCATATTTCTAGGAAATTTAAATTGTGACTTAAGCTAAGAAATTCTCCAAGAATAATCTGTCTTCACTTCTTAATCTTCTTGAAACTTTGACAAGAACAAATCTCTTTAAATATTTCCTAAATATTTTCTAAAAATATTTCAATATTTAAATGGCTTCAATATAAATGTTTCTTTAAAATTATCCCATAAAAAATCTTTCAAAGTTATTGATTTAATTTTAAAATCTTTCTTTAATTATCCTTTAATTATTTATGGTTACCCATATTTTCTAAAAATATTAACCATAATTAAATCCCAAGATACTTTCTAAAAATATCAGGTTTTAAAAGATAATAAATATTTTTTAAAAATATTTCAATTAAAAAATTGTTTTTCCTACCCAAATATTTTTCAAAAATATTTTAGGAAAAATTTCAATTTTTCTTTTATGGAGAAAAAATCTCATCCTTGATGTTCTTCACGTTCTTCGTGTTCTTCGTCTTTTTGCAAATTCCAAATTACATAAAATTGAAAAACAAAATTATAAAATGTTTTTCCTATACCCAGATGCTTGGGTTTACACAAGATCTAAGAATTTATAAAATCCTAATGCCAAACAAAAAATCTCCAGCCAAAAACAATAATAATTTAACATTCATCCAATGAAAATTAAAACCCACCAATAAAAAGATTCCAATAACAACAATCACCATGAGCCAAAGCTCTGATACCAATTGTTGGACATATGAGGTAGGAGCATGCATTTAACGCGGCGGAAGAATGTGAATAATTAAAAAATTTCACAATAATTAATCTAATTAATTATCTTTGATTAATCCAATTAATCTAAATGTAATACCCTAGGTGATTGACATATTATTGAAAAAGAATACTTACATTGACTGGTGGATCTTTATGTTGAGTAGGATCGACTATTCCTCGTGGAAAAACTTGGATGATCTCCCCTACTCTTCCATGCTATGACTTCTTTGCTACAACTGAGTGCTTAATGAGAAGCCTTTAGAGAAAGGAGCTAAGAACTTTGTCAGAGAGGTCTAACTATGGAAGAGAAAAGAGATCTCAACTTTCAGAGAGGGTTTTCAACTTATGAGAAAGGTTACTCTGAAAGTGAGTGAGATGAGAATAAAGGTCTGCAAGGTCTCCTATTTATAGTAGAGTGGTAGAGGTTCCATCTTAGAACTTTCCGATGTCGGATAAATCATTATGCATTTTTCCCATTTGATTTTTCCTATTTAATTTCGAAAAAACCATATATTCTTTTATTTACTTTAATTGATATTTATCCAAGAAATTTAAATTCAATAATATATCAAATATATTATAAATAATTAATTAATTAATATATCCAATATATTAATTCTCTACTTTAATAATTATCCAATAATTATTAACCCAATTAATATGTCTAAC
>JBBMKA010000496.1:0-12589 GCA_037833695.1 Sechiopsis laciniata | reverse complement strand
AAAAATATAAAGTTTAAATAAACTGGCACGTAGGTTTAGATAAACGGGCACGCAGGTTTAGGTAACCACCGTTTATGGACAAACACGGGTTGGGTTATTATAACCAACCCGACCGTTTACGTAAACGGTGCCCCAAACATACCCTAAGGGTTTATTGTTTAGTGAACTACACGGTTTGAGAATTAGAGAAGTCGAGATTTCATGTGAACACATTAATCGCCCTTTGCTGTAGCTTTTTTGACAAATTAATTATTTTTAAGGCCAATTGTAACTATTTTAAAAATAAAATAAATTAATATTTTAAAATTTTTCTTTTTAGTTCAACAACTTTTAGAATGAGAATTTGAACTTATAAATTCTTCATCATTAATATATTTATATTGCTTTCATTGTTATTCATTTAATCAAAATGATTATTGATGTCTTGACTTAGTTAATTGGTTGTCATTTAATTCAAATTTACGATAAAGTTTGATTTTGAAAGTCCTTTGATTCTTTGTTCTTAGTAATAATTGAATTATTACTTTTGTTATCTAACTTTTCAAAGATTAAAGATATATTTTTTTTACTTTTCTATTAATAAAATTTAGTTCAATTTTTTTTAACACACTTTTTTTTACTATTATTACGTAGGTTGAGTTGGGATAATTGCTCATCTACTCTATTTTACTTTTAAATCGGTAAATTAAAAATTAGAATTTTTTATTATATTTAAATGACACTTAAAAATAATTCATAAATATAGAAGAATAAAATACATGACATGCGATTAAATTATAAATAAAAAAAAGAGTTTGAAAATGAGTAAATTCATATAATTTATTTAAAAATTTACAATTTTATTTTTATTCAATCCATTATTTAGTTCACACTATCATAAAAAAAAAAAAAAAAAAAAAAAAAAAAAAAAAAAATCTTACCTTATACCTAAATAACTGTCGCATACTTATTTGGTAAGTGAATTAGCGCCAATTACCATGCTTTTTTAATTCTAACTTGTAAAAGTATTTAAAATAAATTTTAATATTATTTTAAAAACTAGTTTTTGTAATTTAATCTTAAATTATATATATATTAGACTATTGGTTTGTTTATAACCGTCTGGCCTGTAATACTTTTGTGTTTAAAATGTATTGCCTACTTGTGATAATAAATTATACTTTAATTATTATTTTAAATCCTCGTGGTTTTTATTTGTTAAAATTAAATTCACGTGGTTAGACTTATAGCCGTGGCCCATGTGTACCAAATGTCTCCAACTAGCAATAATAAAAATATATAACATTATTTTTATTTCAACAAACATCAAATTAAACCCCACTTTAAAGTAATATAAAAATTCCTAAACTAATAAATATATCGAATTAGACCCTAAATTTCTATAATGGTATAAATTTACATAAATTTGTTACTTTTTTTTTTTTTTTTTTTTTTTTTGAGATTACAACTTGTTACATTATTTTATTTTGTTATTATTTTTTATATATAATGTTACATTATTTTTTAAGACGTTGGTTTACGTATACAAAAATCTAATTATATCAATTAAATTAAGCTTTTATAAGTAAATAATTGTGGACCACACCCATGTTAAATAATGGATAGTTTTATTCTAAAAAAATATAATAAAATAACAATGGATAGTTTTTTATGGGTAGTTAGGATTTTTTTTTTTTTTTTTTTTTTTTTTTTTTTTTGAAACATATGGGTAGTTTGGATTTAGATCTATACGTATGTTACTGTCAAAAAAAAAAAAAGATCTATATGTATGTGTGAGAACTGATGCATGATTAATTTTTAAATTGAGAAACTAAATTGATTTAAATACCTTAAAAGTTTAGTACTTTATAAAGTTATAGGTTTGTACACGAGTAAATTAACGTTTTAAAAATAGAATTTAGCAAATGGTCTGAAATGATACAATAATAATATGAGTTAAAACTTTAAATTAATTCAATTATATGCTCAGGGCATACACTATTTTCAAACTAATGAGATATGATTTAATTTAAACATTACAAGATATTGTTATTACTATTATTTTTTTCAAAAATAACGTGGGACTATAAACTTTTAAATTCTATTATTTGGTCGATAATATTATCAAAATGATTTTGTTTGAATATTTTGTTTTTGTTTAGTTGAATATATTATGTAACTTTTTATTATCATTTTTGTAAGTACCATCTAGTTGTTCATTGCTCAATTTAATAATAATTGATATATATCTTTGGATTAAGAAAATTGCAAGTTCAATTCTAATTTTAAAACCAAATATTGTTGTTGTACTAAAAAAATCTGTCTCCCTTCGATTAAGTTAATTTGAATTTAAAAAGCAACACATTGTCTATTAAATTAAGTTTATGAACTGAGATACATTTGAATCCAATTATAGATTATGCTGAGATGGATATTGCCGTAAGTCATAAGTGAAATTAGTTCAATTCCAAAATAAAATCATATGTATTATTCCATTTAAAGAGTTTGACAGATGGAACCAATAATAATAATAATAAGGTAGACATACATTGGAACCAACTTGATCATCAAATTTGGTATAAAAAACAACTATAGTTCTTTTTTTTTAGTACAAGTTGGAGAAAGGGAGATTACAAATATCGATTATAGGAATCGAATACATAACCGTGGAGTGGAAATAGATTAATACTAAATTATTTAACAAATTGCGCCACCGACCCATTCGATACAACCATAATTCCTTTTGTACTTATCATTCTATTGCTAACAAAAGACATAAGTGAATGAAAATGGTTGGTTCATGAGTAACCATATCTTTCATCAATATTTAATTTGAAAACTTTACAACTTTTTAATATGATCACGAAACTTGAAAAATTGTAACTTGCAAAGTTGCAAACCTTCAGAATTTATATTCTTTTTTCACATCTCTACACTGTTTGCATAAACATTTTTTTTAGTTAAACAATGTTTACATATTGACAGTTTGAATTTATTTAAAATTATAATTCAACGTATATATTAATCATTTTCAATTTATATTCATTTTAACTACTTTTGTCATTTAGTATTTTATGTTTTGAGAGATGTTTCATCAAAAAAAACAAAATTTTCAAGTAGCCATCCTAAATTTGGTTTTAAATTGAGGTGGGGCTCAACTTGTTAGGTCGAGCCAAGAAAGAAAAGTTGTACAGTCTTATTTAATGTTGACAACGAATTTAAAAGGGAGAAAAAAAGTTAAACCTTATACTAGTTGGATTGTTGTTTCACATAATACTAATTTTTAAGATTAAATTCGTAACAGTAAAATTTAATTAGAATACAATTAAATTACAAATAAACCAACATGCTAAATATCTTCTCTTTTTTTTGGCAAAAAATGTTTTATTATTTGAGTTTGATAGGTTGAAGATATATTTGACTAAATATGTTTATTTAATTTAGGCCATGTATGTGTGATGCTCATAAAAATATGGAGGATGCAATTTATGATTATGTCAATTAGAATAAAATTTAAATTTATTGTCATGTTAAACAAATATTTATTTCTCTGATTTCGTTTAGCATTTTCATTTCTTTTTGAATATGTGGGGCGATTATGAAACACCATTGGATAAGGTCAAGCACTTTTATTTGATTTTTTTTTTACAAAAAATCTGAGGGCATTTAAGACATTTACTTGTACCAATAATTTAAAATTATATGATATAATTTAAGCACGTGAAAATATGGAGGAGGAGCATTTTTATAATTTTTGTAGTCCTCAATAATAACGGTTGGTGAAATATTTGGACTTTTTTTTTTAGATCGTGAAATATTTGCACTTTTGTAGTCCTCAATAATAAGGGTCGGTGAAATATTTGATTTGGTATTAATCTATTTTTATTTCACTATCACGGTTAGATCTATGTAATTTCCTTTTTTCAATTTGTACTAAAAAAACTTTGACCAAAAAAGACCGAATGGACCAATCTGAGAATCAGTATTTTTCCCCCTCTCTCGATGTGTACTAAAAAAAAGATTCTCCATTTATAATTGTGTTCAAATTAATTTATACAGTTTTGTGGAAATTATTAGATAAAATTTGTCTAAATGACCCATGTTTTAGACTAATTATTGCATGTTGATTTTAATTATTGGAGATCTTCAAATGAAAATATGACATACTTTTTTTTTCGTGATACATCCGAAATTTTGTAAGCAATTAAATCTCCATAGGTTGAAATAAGATATAATAATATTTTTGAGTTTTGCTGTGTTTTTTTTTTTGGCCCAATTTTCATGGAAGGTTGACGGTCAAAATTAAATTATCAAAAAGAGAACTAATACAGTCACTAGTTAGTTACCAATTTCAATCTCAAATATTATTAAATTTTTAAAAAAATGGTCAAAATTAAATTTAACAACAAAATTGGTTTTAATTAAACACACGTGTCATATTTGAATACGTGTAAAACTTAGGTAAATTCTCATATTGTATTGAAAGAGTTTGTGGTGTATTGATTTCGTTGTTTCATGGTAATTTAGTTCAACACCATGGTTACGAGTTTAATTTTAAAAATTGGTATTTGGCTCTTAGATTTGTAGTCTTCTTAAAATGATACTAAATTAACATCATGTACAACATGAAAACCTATATAGTAGATTTGAGTGGACTTTTTTTTTTTTTTTTTTTTTTTTTCATTTTCCAATTTAACATTTCATTTCGCTGTTGGAGGATTTCTTGGGGTGTGGAATCTTCAATTCTGACGGAGAAATCTGGAGGGTGCAACTTAATTATGTAAACAGGATTTTCTGTGGTTAAATCTTGGATCAATTGGAGGAATTGAAGAATACGAGCTTCAATTCTGGAAAAATGATGAAGATATTAGTTGTTGAGAGAGAATAAAAGGGAGGTACAATTATAAGAAATAGGATTAATCTTAAATGTATAGCCAAAGTTGCAGCTCGTTCGAGTTGGTGAATAACAAATAAAATTCGGAGGAAGAAAACCAAAGAGATGGTGAATCACTTAAGGCTATTAGCTCACTAAAGATTTTCAGCTAAACTGATTCAAAGATATCGACAACATGATAGAAGACTATCCATGAACTGATTGAAGCTTATACAATTATATATATATATGTATAATTACAAAAGTATATCAACTATTTTTTCAAATTATATTAAAAAAAGATTCCAATATATAACATATATTTCAAATAAAAAGGGAGACACTCTATCACTTTCGTCTAGTGATGTTCACAAGCGGGGTAAAGACTGTGATGACTTTACCATTTTCATCCTCGTTATTATTTTTAATTCTTATCCCGCAAAATTCATTGTTAAATTTTGCACGGATAGATGCAGGAATTCTCCATGGGAAAGTTGCGGGAATCGGGTTTACCATGGGAATTATTTCCCATTTAATTTTTTTCAAATCTCAATTCATTTTTTTAGATAAATCGTCAAATAGTTAACTTTTATTTCATATTAAAATAATAGTCAACTTTTAATGATAAATAATTATTAACTTTCAACTACATATTGAATTTTTAAAAGAAATATTCATACTTTAATGTATGTATATGTATTAAAAAATAAAAGAAAATAAATATAAAATATAAACGGGGTGGAGAATTGGAAAACTGGACGATGAATATATTCTCCATCCCCAGTTACTCTCTTATTTTCCACCTAAATGAAGATTGACTGCTTCTAACGGAGTGGGTCCCTACAAGACCCCGACACTATGAGAAAAAATGGACCTCTCTACCTTCGTTACAGTAGGAGGGGGGAAAATCAATATTAGATTGAATGCCAAACTTTGCAACTAGACTACTCTTTTTATTGTTGCTTTATTTAGGACTAAAGTTTTTTTCAAAACTTAACTCCACATGTTATTTTTTTTTTTTTTCAAAATCAAGTGTTTCCCGACACAACAAATTGTCATTTTTTTTCGATTTTATTTTGAATATCACTTTTTTTTAGTACAATTTTTTTTGGGTTAGTGAAAATGGGAAATCCCTTGCTATATAGTCTGTGGGTTAGATGCATGATAAAAATATAAAATAATTGGTATTAGATATGATATGAACTCATATTATACTGCATTCACCAAATTTCCTCGGTTGCTATCTTATGCCAAAATTTCTCACATGTTTAACTAATATTTATTACTATTACTATTATTACTATTATTATTTGTATTTACTTAGACATTGTATTTTTGTAATTATTGGGGTTTAAGTTTTGAGTTTTAGAAATTGTACTTAATTTCTTTTTAATTGTCTACTTTGTCTTTCTTAGGAGCATTTTAATTCTTAGACAAATTCCAAATATAAAAATAAAATCTTAAAAGTATTTTTAGTATTGAAACTGAGATAATTTCTTTTTTACCAATAAAAATAGAGTTTTACTAACCTCTTTGTAAAATTTAGGTCCCCTTTAATAATTATTTTATTTTAAAATTTTAAAATTTTAAATTTTAATTTTTGGTTTTAAAAAATAAAAATTATACCTATTTGATAACTATTTTTTTTTTTAAAGCTAAAAACTAAAAATATGTTTGATAACAGTTTTTTATTTTTTAAAAAATAAAATTGATTATTTTTAATATTTAATAAAATAAAATCAAATTATTTAAAAATATTATTGATTTAATAAACTTAAAATTTGCACGTTCAAACTTATTAAGTTTCTAACATTTTTCCAAAAAATTAAAATAAAACTAGTTTTTAAAAAAAAAAATTAAAATTTTAGAACAAAAATCAAAATAAATTATCAAATAAACCTATTTCTAAAAAATTAAAAATAAATATAGAAAACTAAGAATCATCGAGGTCATCTCCTTAAATCCCATAAGGACGGCTATAAGCTCTGTTGGGCTTTTTTTACAGCCCATTTGATAAGCAGCTGTTGCACTTTTTAAAGCATTTATCTAGCGGCTAGCCCATTTAAACAGCTGGTTGCAACCGGTTTATTTATTTATTTATTATTATTTTTTTAAACCAACCCAAACTACTTTGAAAGAAATAAAATTAGATTCTCATAATAAATCCGTGTTCTTTTTGTATATTTATAAATTCATAATATATATATCACCTAAATTAACTATATTAATATGTTTAGTGAAAAAATAATTTGATTATGGAGGTTGAAATATTCCGTTGAGTATAAAATATTTTTTTTTAAATATTATAATTAAAAAAGAAATACTACAGGTCAATCTACAACAAATTTTCAAAATAAATGGTATATAACTCAATTAAAATCAATTTTATTTTATTTACCTTTTCAAAATGATCATCTAATATATTATATTTTTGCACAAATTAATATTATTTCACTCAAATTTTACTTTTTATTTATTTATTTATAATGTGGGTATATAATTTAATAAAAGTGCTATTGATTATATAATTAGTTTTTTTAACTAACCTATAAAAAAATAAATTAATAAATATGAAAGCTAGAAATGAAACTTAAAATTTAAATTAGATTTAACGAACATATGAGCATTTTTAAAAAATGGGAATCAAACATTTCCAAATTCATGTTTCATAATTATAATTACTTAGATTTAAATAAAGATTTAATGTTTATTGTTTTTTTTATCTTTTATATATACATAATATTAAAAACTTTTCACTTAATATTTTTAAATAAAATTTTATCATAGTTGAAGTCTATGTTTTTTTATATCATACTAGAACACGTTGTTTATTATTATTATTATTATTTAAATTTATACAACACATATTATAATTTTAAATTGATAAAGGCAATTTTTTATGTGCTCTCATATTTAAGTTTTTTTTAAAAAATTTATGTTAAATCTCTAACTTTAAATTCATGTAGTTTTTATTTATAAAAAGTTATTATTAAATTTAGTTTTGATTAATGTTAATTTCAAATTTATTATAGATAGCAATTTACATGGACTTTGATGTTTGCAAGTACAATTACAGATATGGAAGAAATTTGTATCAAAATAATATTTTAACAAATAATAATCTAATGTCAAGGAACAACTTGATAAGTAGATAATGATTATTCAATTTATTTATATTACATAATTGAATACATTTGCAAATTATAAAATTTTAGCCTTATTTAAATAAATTAGATATTTAAAGAAATTACTAAAACAAAATAATTACAATAGAAAAAGTGGCATATATTAATAAAAATAAGGGATCGATTGTACAAACTAAACACTAACTATATTATTAAAAAATTATTCATAGATCATACAACCTTTCACAAACCACATCCAAACGAGTTGATGTCTGCAACCTTTATGCAAACAAGTTATTAACTTCAACTCTACAAATAACAATATTCAAACGAGTTATAACTACGACCGTCTTCAAAATTTCCTACATATTTATATAGGAGATTTTCACATTTGATACATGTAACATCTTTTTTATTATATTTCTAATTACTCAAAATAATTTTTTGCGATACTCCTCGCTCAAACATCTCAAAATACAGAATCCAAATAACAAATACATATTGTTTCATCACTCAAATGGCCCAAGCCCAAATTTCTTTGACAGCTCCTCATTTACTTAATTAGGTAATCACCATTTGGGGACCACCACTTGAATGCCATGAGAACCACCAATCTAATGAAAAATTAGTGTGTGTGTGTTTAGCTTTTAAATAGGAAAACCTTATTTAATTAATAAGGAAAGAAAAAGAGATAACAAATAAAACTTTATTTGATGCAAAAAGATAAAAAAGGAGATGATAATAAATTTTGAAGAAAAGACGAGAGATAAAAGAAGAGATGATAGTAATAATAATTAATAAAAAACTAAAGAAAGAGAAATTCATCTCAAAGCCTAAATCCAAGAGAAAAATAAAAAATTTTACATTTAAGTTTACTCAAATTTTGAACTGAAAATCTTCAAACGAGTATATGTTAGAGACTTTTGAGCCTCTATCAAAGAGACTACTCATTCATATTTGTTTTAATCGTAACTTTCATGAAAGTTACAATTTTGTCTACTCATTTTAATTTGCAACAAATTAGTCTTCGTACTTTTTAATTTATAATAATTTAGTCTATGAACTCTAGCATGCAACAATGTAATTCATGTATTCTATTTTAACAATTTAGTTTGTATAACTTAAAATTTCTAATAAATTTTATTTTGATATTTGTTATTGTCCGATCCAACTTGCATGCAACTCAACTAATGTCATGGGATATATTATTCGACTTTAGAACATTTTAATGTTAAAAAAATTAGTAGAAAATTAATTCTTAAATAGATATGAATTGAACTCATCACTTCTAAATTTTTCAAATCTTTGTCGAGTACTAAATTACTCTATTAAAGGAAACACGTAATCTTAACCCTCCTTATTAATCAAACCCACTTGTATTCTTTTCCATTTGTTGTGTTTCCATTTTTTTTTATTGTGTTTGGTGATTTTATACAATAGAATTAAAAGGGAAAAGTAAATGAAAAAAAAATAAAGATATGAAAAGAAGAAGATAGTGAGTGACAATTGTTTGTGTATTTGCTAATTTGGAGTGTACACTACAATTAAAAAATAAACTTAGCAATATTTTCAAGTTTTGGGTGACAATTTCCATAAGTAGGGGTTATAATTGTTATATGATATACGTATTTGATTGCCGTAGTCAACAACGAGCATGCTTATTTTACCATTTTCATTTAATTCATGGATCATCTATGTTGTTTTTTGTTTTTTTTTTTCTCTTCTGAATATTACATTTTAAATTGAATTGATTTATATTTTATTCTTTAAAAAATGAAATTGAATGATATAAAAGCGACAAATATATCTTCTCAAAAAAAAAAAAAAAAAAAAAGACCCCCCCAACAAATATATACCATATGAAATCATTCAAGTATAAATTAGATTCCATTAGTATTTCTATTTGTTCAGCTTTCACATCAATTTATCAAAATGTTCTTATTTTGAAATATTAACCTATTTTTTTGTAATTCAATGACAATTAAGAAGAGAAAACTGGAATTCATAATTTCTGTTTGAGTTTTTTTAATTAGAATAATTAAAATTTTATGATGTTCAAGGATTCTTAGAGCTATTATTATAACCTCCCTACTAGTTTTTCTACCATTTTCATCCAAACATCTTTTTAAGAGTTGTCTCATTAGTTATATAAAGGACTTAAAAATTTAAAGTTATAAATTTAATCTATGATAATTATCTACTTAAATTTTAATTTTCTACAAAAAAAAAATAAAAATATTAACACCTAAACATTTAAAATCATATAATACCAAATGAATTGGTGGCACGATTGGTTATCTGACTTGGTGTAATCCATTTCTATTCCACGGTCACGGATTCAATTTTTGGAATCGGTATTTGTAATCTCCTTCTTTCAACTTGTACAAAAAAAAAAAAAATATATATATATATATATATATATATATGTATATATAATTATCTTATAAAAATAATTGAAATATATGTAAATTGATTTCAACTTAAAATTTTCCACACCTACGAACTTATTAAAACAAAATTGAAAGTTTACAAACTTAATAAATATATATTTTTTATAGTTTATTTATCTATTAGACAAAAAAAAAAGTGTAAACACTACATTTTTTATATAAAATTTTAAACTTTTTCTGACACCAACTTAAAATTCCCTGGATAATTTACCATCGGTTATTAATGGGCAAAGTAGTAAATTAATAAAAAAAAATCCTAAAATAAATAATGGTTATAAAATTGGAAAAGAAAAAAAAGGATAAAGATAACATTGAAAATACGGATGAGATTGTCGGTGGTTGAATAAAGGGCCAACACCGGTTTACGGTCCATCAGCTGTGTACTCACAGCAGCGGGCCCCGCAATTTTAAAGCACCAATCCTTGTGGGCCATAATGGCCCGAAACTCCGAGGTTATTTATTACTAAATACCATTTGGTACTGAACTTCGTTTTTTATTTTTTATTTTTTATATTTTCATTTTGGTTAAAATTTAAAATGTTCAGTTTTAATACTATATTTAAATGAAAAGTACAAAGTAAAAAAAATAAAAATAAAAAAATTGGTTTTTCTTATGAACACTTTTCTTTAAAAAAAAATTAATCTCCATTTCTATAAAATTTTAAAATAGATTAAGATTGATTATTCGTGTTTGAGTAGAAAGAATGGTTATGAGTAAAAAACGTATAAGTTACAAAATTAAAATTTTTCACTCTCACATATTGTTGAATATTAAAAAAAGGTTATGGAGACGATTGTTATTTGTGTTTGAAATGCTACACATGAGTACGAAGAAATCATTATTTATATTTAAAAGACAAAAATAAAATAATTATCAAGAAAATAAAATGATAAATTTGAGAATAAAAAAGTATAATCATATATGAGGATAATGAAAAATGAATATGGAACAATAAAATTATTAGATGGATGAATAATGGTTACCAAAAAGGCGAATAATAGCAATGAGAAAAATAATTATTGATAAATTAAATAGGGAAAAAAATCTGTCTGTAATAATTAATATTTTCATTCTTATTGCTCCTTATCATTAATGACTAATTTATTTAAGAAGAGGAGATGCATTAAATGGGGGAGGTGCCAGCTGAGATGATACTTTGATATGTTATTTTAAGTTGTTATTTTGAATAGTTATAAATTGAAAATTATGATTAAAAATTTATTTAAATTGAGATTTTTTTTTGTAGAGAAGTCAGATATAATAGTTTATTTATATGTAAATTTAAAATAAGCAGTTATTTTGAGTAATTATAAAAAGATTAAGAAATGAGTACTTAAAAATGAAGTCAAACTTTCATACATATAAATGTAAGAGAAGCTCTACATTTTAGGATATGATGCCATTACATGCCACAAAAACTATATATTTTATAAAATAATTCATTTATAAATTAAATATAAAATTATATATTTTATAAAAAAAATCATTTATAAAATAAATTTTGTTGGCATCCATTGATGATTTCACATATCAAAATGTAGAATTTATTAGAGATGAGAAATTATTTAAAAAAAAAAAAAAAAAAAGAGGAGTTGTGTTGGCAGGCAAAAAGAAACAATAAAAATAGTATATAAATAAACTTTATTTGCTCTAATCGAAGTTTGCTATTTTTTGTTGAGACCAGTTTGGGTGCAGCCTAAGCTGCACCCTTGAGGTGATGTCAAGAAGAAAAAAAATATTAAAAAACAAAATGAAACACTTTAAAAAAAAAAAAAAAAAAAATTTGAGATATGTGGCTCCAAAGGAGCCACATCAGGGACAGCCAATTTTTGGGTGCAGCCAAACGAGTCGAAGAAGAATGAGTGTAACAAATGCTTAGGTTGGCATTTTTCGCGTCGAAGAAGAAAAGTGGGCGGCAGACCAAAAACTATTTATTTCCCTCAAAACATCGTAAACTCAGAGCAGAAATGGCCATACTGCTGATGGTCGCTAACACCAACATATTGCATTTGTTTCTCAAGATACTGGTGATTCTCTCGTCAATTTGCAGCTCTTTCTTTACAATGGAACTGAGTTTATGAAACCCACCTGAGACTGTGAGTTTTCGTATATGATCTAAACTTTTCATGTCTTTTTACCTCCATATTCTTACGTCGGAGCT
>JBBMKA010000485.1:0-12591 GCA_037833695.1 Sechiopsis laciniata | reverse complement strand
AAAGCTCTAAGGCACGCAGAAGAAGTAGAGAGGGAACAAAGTAGACGTTTTCAACAATAGGAGGAAGCTTGGGCAAGGGTCGCCGCCTTGGAAGCTGAGATTAAGGCAAAAAAAAGAGGAAAAAATATAAAAGATGCGATATCAGCAGCAGGAGGAGGCCTGGGCAAAGTTTATTGCCCTAGAAGCTGAAGCAATGGAAGAAGTTGTGAAAGCAAAAGAACAATCCAAAGTTGACACTAAGCAAAACAAAAGTGATGGACGCCACAGCAAGGATGAATATCTTCAACAATTCAGGATAATGATTAATGAACATGTAGAGCCAAGTATTAGGATTCTGCATCAAACCGATAGGAGAGACGCCGAATCAACCATTTCGCAGGAAAATAATGTTAGCGGGCAGAGCAACAGGTTACTAGCAATGGTACCTATGGTTTTTATGCTACAAGAACCGCAACCATCACAGGAATTGATTGGTCGAAAAAGTGACACTTGGGCAATTCAACTGAGCCATAAATAGATACATCAGATCCTATCAATGCTAATAAGGGCAGAACAACCACACATTAAGGCGCATTATGAAGAAAGGCACTAGAAGGTTATCAAATATGGCGTAGCTCCTAAGATTTATAAAGTGCCAAAGCAAAGATAACTGTACTAGATGGAACTAGCACAAGGTTTCTCCCAGATCCTGCGTAGCAAGATTCCTAGAATGCGAAAATCTGATATTTCTGACTTTGTGCACAATTTTATAGCAATTTTTAGAATAAGGAAGTATTTCCATGTATACAATTTTTCCCGTATCAGTATTATTTCCTTACAATTTAAATTTTTTTAGTTTTAGAAGGAATCGGTTCGATTTTGGAAAATATTGTTGTAGAATTTAAATTTTCCTCTTTGTAATTATCCCTTTCCTTGCACACGGATTTTCAAAATCTTTTAAAAGCTTATATAAACCCTGTGAGTGGAAGGATCGATCACAACATTCTCACAGTACACCTCAAGAAACCAAAACTCTGCTACCAATACTTGAAACCAATGGCCTCAAAGAACAAAGCAGCCGCCAAGAGCAAGGCAGTAGAGGATGCTGACGATGGACATGTAGTGGTTCCAAAAGCAAACCTTTATGCATCGCTGACAAGGAAGAGATTCTGGCAGGATCGAGGATGGCCTGCGGAATGTATTTCAAATGCAGCACGAGTTAGGATAGGCGAGTTAGTCTGGAGCAGCTTGGCAATGACTAACATGGATGCAAGGCTAGATTGGGTTTGCAAGTTTTATGCAAACCTGGATAGGGAAAAGAAATTTTTCTCACTAGTAGAAGGATATCTGATAGACTGTGGATTTTTAGCCTTGAACGAAGTGTTCTGGCTTCCTGACGACATGGGGTCAGAGTGTCAAAAGCTTCTTAAGAAGCCAACTAAGAAGCAGTTGCAGGATTACGCAGAAACAATCAGAGTAGAAGGCGCCAAGTGGAAGAATCAATGGTTGTTTCCAATGGGTGGTGTTAAACCAGAATTACAGGGCTGGATTATATTCATAAAAAAATGCAATTATCCCATCAACCAATGCCAAGATAGTCAGCAGAGAGCAAGCACTATTGCTTTACGCGATTATAATTTGAAAAAAAAAAAATCAATCTAGGCAAGATAGTGGAAGGACAAATTCAGCATTGGGCCTCAGCTTAATGCAGGAAGATGTTTTACCCGCACACTATCACTAAATTGTGTTTGGAGCAAGGTGTTCAACCACAAGCAACTGACAGAATCCTGAAGATATACACTAACCATATGGGGGAAGCTGTTAATCTGAGATGGAAAGAAGAAAGGAAGCAATTATAAGCATTTTTAGCCGAGGATCCCAAGGTTAGGTGAGCTGGTCGGATGGCCAGAAGCCAATCTATGGGAGAAGCAATTGTGGTGTTCGTAGGAGCCGATGACAAGGGGACTACACACTTCACAACCGAGCCAATTTCATTTTTATTGTTTTTCTTAGGAGTAGTTGTTGCTTTGAACATTTAGTAGTCATAATAAAATCGTTTGATTTAAACTTTTTACTTGTGTCTATTGCTATGCTTCGTTATAGGAGTCTTGAATGAATAGTCCCGAGTAGAAGCATGTTAGGAGCGTAGGTTAGAGATTTTTACACTGCTGCATTTACTATTTTATACTTATGTGTCGATTAGCTACCTACGTATATAACTTGTGGTGAGTTCAGAAGAAGGAACTGCATGATGACTCAGTATGCTATAATTGGTTGAAGACAAGCCTTTACATCATTTAGAGAGTTAGGAATAACCTCACTATTGCTCGCATCGCCCCGAGTTAAGTACGAAGTTCACAGTGGAAGGTGGTTCTACTGTAAATTATTAACTGCAGAAGTACATTTTGGTAGAGGGAAGCATGGAACTCAATAACTAGTTTCGCACTCTTAATATTTTCTACAAGTGTCTATTTATCACTACTCATTGCATTCATATTTATTACTGTTAGCATCTGCATCATTTTATTATTAGCATCAAGAACAAAAACAAACAACCATCTTTAACCCATGTATTTACTTTTCTGCATAACTTTCGCCTGATCAATATTAATTCTAGACATCAATCTCTGTGGGATCTATAAAATTATATACTTATTACTTACTGCATTCTGACCGCGTATACTTGCGCGTAAATGATTTTAAGGCATACTTTTCTCCTTCTCTGTGCATGTATTCTCTTATGGAGGGTTCACTCAGGTTCTGGATCAAACAAAGGAGTTATGCTCATGCACAGCTCCCACTAGAATGTTGAAGCAAATGTCAAATATAAGATTTTTTTTTATATTCTAAACAACTTCGATTTAAAAATAAATTGACACAGTCCCTAGCAACGGTGCCAAAAACTTGACTGCAGAAAACTGAGTTGCCTCGTAGGCAATAGTCACACACTCGCACAAGTATATGTGGTTGGAGTAAGTAATAGGTAAATTATCGATCTCCACAGGGACTGTGATTTATCCAAGGAGATGTTTAGAATTGAGCAGAAATATACGCATAGATATTGTGATATTTTGGTTTGAATAGTAGAAAGAAAACTTAACAGTAGTAAAATGGATTGAGAGAGATAAGGCTAAACTAAGATACTGATGGAAAGCAATAGCAATGCGCTGCGAAGAAACATGTGGTAAGGAATAACTAACATACTACGCCTTACATGCTTCTACTTCTGCGTCCGTTCGCATCAAGTCTGACTTTTGCCGCAACTTGATGTAATGATAACCCGGCGCTACATATGCAATAGTTACACGTTTATTCCTAAACTTCGATTTAAAGAATTAAAGACTTAATTCTAACCTATTGAACATGCAACTAGACTTAGGTTATTTCCTCTTCCAATTTACAACCTATTAGTTCGTGTGGATGGCCGGTCGACACTTACTGTTGAGATTTGCTCCTAGTTAACATGCATCAGTTAAACCTTCCTATTTGTTCTTAACACATGCTACAAGTACTCCACTTTTTCCTAGCGCTGCCTTAAGGAAATTAGTTCATCATACAAATAAAGAACACAGAATGCAAAATGAAAAACATACTGAAATGATATTACTGAAAAATAAAGAAAAATAATAAACTCTCGATTTCTAAATTTCCAGGCTCTCTACTTTCCTCCTATTACAGAGATCATTTTTTTATAAGCTTCTTCGTCAACTTTTAGAATATTCCAGAATAGGCACGAATCAATCAACCCGACATCTTTCCTTGTTTAAACTTGCCAATTGTGTTTCTATTTGTCTAAGGTAAGAATCTCTTAATTTCCACAATTCGTCTCGTAGTATCTAGTTAGTCAACTTCTTGCTTCTAATTGATTCTTTCCTTATTGTACGTGTAGCGCTTTGGCATTTCTCCCGAGCATGACTTGCTCGCAATTGCGTGTCTCAATTCTTAACTCTGAACTGCTTTGCAAATGCAATTTCCTGCAAAATCAGTTTATCAGCATAAGCCTTGCTAAATATGCATTAAGTGTGATAATTCCTTCATTTTAAACATTATAATTCATATCTCGCAATTTCTTTCCCTAATGTGTAAGCATTAGAAACTAAATTTTTTTCTCTTTATTTTTACCTTGTTCGCATTAAATCTTATACAACAACTGCACACAATGATCCAAAATTACCCTGAATTCTGACTCTATTTGAGAGTCATCATATACGCTTAGTGAAAAAAGTAAATTTGAGGAATTCAAGGTGGTAGCATTAAATGAAGAATGTAGTGCAATCGTCCAAAACAAAATCCCTATGAAGGAAGTCGATCCTAGTCAATTCACCATTCCAGTAAAGATTGGTAGCAATCACATTGGGCGAGCACTCTGTGATTTGGGTGCAAGCATCAACCTTATTCCCCTATCGATCAACAAAAAGTTTGGAATTGGTGAAATAAGACCCACTACTGTCACAATTCAACTTGCTGATAGGTCCATTACTTGTCCTATTGGAAAATTGAAGACATTCTTGTTTAGGTCGATAAGTTCATCTTCCCAGCAGATTTCATTATTCTTGATTACAAAGCAAACCTAGAAGTACCTATCATTTTAGGGAGGCCCTTTCTAAAAACGGGACGAACTGTAGTGGATGTGTATGAAGGAACAATCACGTTAAGGATGAACGATCAGCAGATCCAGTTCAACATTTTTTACTCAATGAAGTTGACCGATTTAGAGGAAGGTTACAACGTTATCTAGATAGAAGTATTGTTAGATGAGGCAATCAAGAATGAGCAAAAGAAAGAAATAATGATTAGTGAAGTAAATGCAAAGGAAGAAAAAGAAGAAACACAGAATGATGAATTGGAAGATTCTATGCAAGAATAGATGTATTATTACGAGGCACTGGATGTCGCTACAAGAGTTAATTCTCCTCAGTGCCCTTTAATTAAAGAACCTCTAATTCTCGAATTTAAAACCTTCCCCGCGCATTTGAAGTATGCTTATCTTGGAGAAAAAGAGACTTTACCAATTGTCATCTCATCGTACCTAACCCCAGACCATGAGAAACTACTTCTAGAGTTACTCAAGCAACACACAAAAGCAATTGGATGGACTTTGGCAAACATAACAGGCATCGGTCCTACATTTTGCATGTATAAAATCATTCTAGAGGAAGATACCGAGAACTCTGTGGAGTAACAAAGACGTTTGAACCCCGCTATGAAGGAAGTGGTGAAAAAGGAAATCGTAAAGTGGCTAGATGTAGGGGTAATTTACCCTATATCAGATAGCCAATTGGTAAGTCCTATTCAATGCGTACAGAAGAAAGGAGGCACCATCGTCATTCAAAATGAAAAGAACGAGTTGATCCCAACAAGAACAGTGACAGGATGATGAGTGTGCATGGACTACCAGAAGTTGAACAAAGCAACCAAGAAAGATCATTTTTCATTACCTTATATAGACCAAATGCTAGACCGTATCACAGGGAAGGATTATTACTGCTTTGTGGATGAATATTCCAGTTATAATCAGATTACCATTGATCCCAAGGATCGGGAAAAAACTACTGTCACCTGCCCTTGTGGTATTCGTGTTCAGAAGAATGCCTTTCGAACTCTGCAATTCTCTTGCAACATTTTAAAGATGCATGATGTCAATTGTTTTTTACATTCTTGAAGATATCATGGAAGTTTTATGGACGATTTCACAATGTTTAAAGACAATTTTTCCAAGTGCCTAGAGAATTTGAAGAAGGTGTTACAATGCTGTGAAGAAACACATCTTGTGCTTAATTGGGAAAAATGTCATTTCATGGTTAGAGAAGGAATTATTCTTGGATATAAGATTTCTAAGGCTGGAATGAAGGTTGACCAAGCAAAGATTGAAGCTATCGAAAAGTTAGAGCCACCAAGAAACGTGAAAGAAGTGCGCAGTTTCTTATGCCACGTTGGTTTCTATAGGCATTTCATTAAAGATTTTTCAAAAATTACAAAACCAATGTGCGAGCTCCTAGAAGCTGAACGACCCTTTAATTTTGATCAACAAAGCTTGCACGCGTTCGTGCAGTTAAAAAAGGCCCTAACCACCGCTCCTATTATGATATCACCTAATTGGAAGAAACCCTTCGAGCTTATGTGTGACGCTAGTGACTATGCGATAGGAACTATTCTGGGACAGAAAAGGGAAAAGTTAATCCATCCTATTTACTATGCTAGCAGAACTTTAAATGACGCCAACTCAACTACACCACTATTGAGAAGGAGCTTCTAGTTGTGGTCAACGCTCAAGAAAAATTTCATTCTTACTTGGTAGGATCAAAGCTGATTGTTTTTATTGATCACGTGGTAATAAAGTATCTCATGAGTAAAGAAAATAGTAAACCAAGATTGATCAGATAGAACTTCTACAAGAATTCGATATTGAGATAAAGGATAAAAAGGGTTGCGAGAATGTTGTAGCAGATCATCTATCTCGATTGGAGAATAAACGAACTGATTCTACCATGATCAATATATCCAAAAGATTTCCTGATGAACAGCTGTTTGTGATCAATCTGACCGAAAAAGAAAAATTCCCCTTAGTTGACACTGCAAACTACTTAGCAAGCCATGTCATCCCAGTAGACTTATCAAAGCAGCAAGCTAAGCGATTCTTTCATGAGACTCGATTTTATTTCTGGGATGAACCATTTTTATATAGGCAAAGTGCTGATGGAATGATAAGACGATGCATAGAGAACATGAGATAAATAAAATACTGGAAGCATGCCATGCATCATATTATGGAGGACATTTTGGAGGAGTGCGTACTGCAGCAGAGATTTTTCAGTCAGGATATTTCTGGCCAAGCATATTCAAGGATGCGCATCAATATACAAAAACATGCGATAAATGCCAAAGGAAAGGAAATATAGTAAAAAGGGACGAAATGCCATTAAATTCAATTTTAGAGGTCGAATTATTCGATGTCTAGGGAATTGATTTCATGGGCCCATTTCCTCCTTCGCGCGGAAATTACTACATCCTAATCTTGGTTGATTGCGTTTCTAAATGGGTTGAGGCGATTGCCACACCTTTCAAAAATGCTAAAACCGTTATAAAATACCTTCACAGGAACATTTTCTCATGGTTTGGTAGTCCGCAAGCACTACTCAGTGATGAGGGAACGCACTTCATAAACAAAGCAATGGCTCATGTGCTACACAAGTACAATATCAAGCACCGCATTGCAACTCCTTATCATCCTCAAACTAATGGCCAAGCTGAAGTATCTAACCGCGAGATCAAGAGCATTTTAGAGAAATTTGTTAGACCTAACAAAAAATATTGGTCTCGCGGAATTCACACAAAAAATCCAAGGAAAGTAAAATAGTCAATAGAGAATAATCACAAGGACTAAACTTTCTTGTTCACGGCCTAAATCCCTTTTCTCTTTCAAATGTCAAATGGAGAACTCACTTAGAGTGCATGAGAAATGTTCTTCATTGTGTTGTGTTTTTCTTCTTCCAAAACAAAGGTCTATTTATAGACTTGTAAATTTGGTTGCCATAAGTAAATATACGTTTATTCATTTACAAATAAACAAACAATTAATACTTAATTAATTAAAAATATATATTTAATTAATTGTATTAAGTATATACGTTTACAATAAGTAATTAATTAAATAACTCATATTTAATCAAGTTACTAACGTATATAACTTACATCTCCCACTCGCACATAATGTACTTTCATTATGAGCGTATAAGACACAAATCTCATTCTCATTACTCAAATCAAGGAACACATCCTTTTCCATTTGTATCAGAATTCATACAAGAAAATAGGCCGTGTGACCGTCATACTTTATCTCGAGAGCTCGTTACTTTATAACGGTTAAGTATATAAAATAACCTTGAATTCGAAGTAGAATTAGTATGATGACTCGCTTTGGGCTTATCGCATTGCACTCAAAACTCCATTGAACATGCGCCTTACAGAATTGTGTATGGGAAGGCATGTCATTTGCCAATCAAGTCAGAACACAAAGCTTTCTGGGCGCTTAAAAAGTTGAACCTTGATCTTCAGAAAGCCGGTTCTGTGAGAATGTTGTAATTAATTTATTTAGACGAGCATAGGTATTTCTCTTACGAAAACACAAAGCGCCCAGCCGTGAGCCTCGACAGACAGCTCTCCTTCGCCGCTCAGCCCGGACGCTCGCTCATCCTTGCCAAGGCCCTATCCTTCTCGATTTTAGGTAACTCTTGTTTCTGAGCCTTGACCGTTTAGTCACCTAGATTTGAATAGCTATTTAGTTATTAATTGTGATTGCTATTAATATGCCTATGTTGAATATTCGTGTTGGTTCTACAGCTCAAGGAGCATAGCTATTATTGTCTGTTCTGTTTATTCAGGTAAGGATTCCTTGTTGGGGTTGTGTGGACCCTGCGCTTACCACTGATTGCATCTTGATTGTGTGTTACTGTTTCCCTGGCATGTTAGTGGATAGGTTCTTGATTGTGTGTTACTGTTTCCCGAGCATGTTAGTTAATAGTTTCTTGCAGGTTTATTATTGTATGAGCGATATATATTTCAAGGAGAATGGATATAATCAATGTTCATACGAGCATGCGCTTTACACAAAGCAAAATGGAGGTAATGCAATATTTGTTGCTCTTTATGTTGATGACCTTATTTTTATGGGTAACAGTGATGCGATGATAGAAGAGTTCAAGAGCACGATGACGCGAGAATTTGAGATGACAAATTTAGGCTTGTTGAAGTTTTTCCTCGGCTTGGAGGTTAAACAAGGAGAAACATATATTTTTGTATCGCAAGAGCAATATGTAAAGGAGATCTTGAAGAAGTTCAAGATGGCAAATTGCAACCTGGTTTCAATACCAATGGAACCAGGTACGAAACTCTCAAAGTTTGAAGGAGAAAAACGTGTGGATGCGAACATATATCGGCGTTTGGTGGGAAAACTTCACTATCTCACATGTATAAGGGCAGACATTTCATTAAGCGTTAGCAATGCAAGTCGGTTCATGGAGGAGTCAATTTATTCGCATTGGAAAGCATTGAAGTGAATTTTGCTAAACATCCAAGGAACGATGTCACTTGGGATGTTTTATTCAAAAGCGGAAGATTACAAGTTGATTGGTTACTTTGACAGCGATTGGTGCAGAGACATAGACGATCGAAAAGTACATCAGGATACGTATTCTTTATGGGCAACACAACATTTACTTGGCTGTCAAAGAAACAACCGATCGTGACACGTTCGACATGCGAAACTGAATATGTTGCAGCTTCTTGGTGTGTATGTCATGTAATATGGCTAAGAAATTTGTTGAGCAAGATGGAGTTAAAGAAACTTAGTGCAACAATGATTCAAGTTGACAACAGATCAACAATTGAGTTAGCAAAGAATCCAATGAATCATGAAAGATGCAAACACATCGATGTTCGTTTTCATTTTATCTGAGATTGTGTGAAGGAAGGAAGGGTGGAATTGCTGCATGTGGCCAGTCAGAATCGAATTGCGGATATTTTCACAAAACCGTTACCAAAGGTTTTATTCGATAAATTCAAGAGGATGATTAGCATGGCGGATGGCAGAAGCATTTAAGTTTATTGAGGAGTTTTGTTGAATAAACTTTAATGTAATTTTTAATATGTTTAAATGTTGTAAATAGGGCTATAATTAAGAAATTAATGGGTCTTTAATTATGGAGCAAATTAAGGAATTAGTGGATCCTTAATTTAGGAATTAGTGGGAAACGTTTTTTTGTAAATGAAAAGCCAAAAATACAAAAGTCTTGGAGACCAAGTATTGTAATAGGGCTATAAATAGAGTGTTCATCTCATTGTGAAAAGTAGAGCAAAGTAGAGAAAGCAAGAGAGAAAGATGTTGAGAAAGAGATAGAAATAAAGAAAAGTATTTGTAGAGAATTTGTTAGTGTTTTGTTTCTCCAGTCACGAAGCGAAAGCTTGCACGATTGTTTTATTATTTTTTTATTCACTTGTCGTTATTTATACTATCATGGTTGTTCCATTTTGGTCTATGAACTTTCAAAAGTCCAATTTTGGTCCTTAAACTATCATTTTTGTTCCATTTTGGTCCTTAAACATTCAAATGTCCAATTTTGGTTCTTGATCTTTCTAAGAAGTTTAAAATAGTCCTCAAGTTAAACAAAAAAATTAACCATGGTTAGCAGAATTTGAGGTGGCAACAAATAATAATAAATATAATTTTGCATCTTCTTCACGCCTCTCAACTCTCTTTCTCTACAAACTGCTCTTAAAAAATAGAGCATAAAAAGAGTTGAAAAAGGGTAGTTTCTTCTGATCCATTCGTGAAAAATGTTAGGACTGAAGTTGATTAAATGCAACCTCGCTAATAAATACATGACCTCCATTTAGTAATCGAAATCGACTTGTCGATGGCATAGGTGGCGATTCTAATATTTATAGAATGCTTTGAGAGCTTCAAAATCGCAGCAATGACGTTTTCCTATATGGATTTTTTAAATGACGAGAGAATATTCAACAATGGAGGAATTACTACATGACCTCCATTTAAACGGAGGTCATATATTTATTAGCAATGTTGCATTTAATTAACTTCAATCCTAACTTTCTTCCCAAATGGATTCGTAGAAGAGAAGAAGCTACCCTTTTTCAACTCTTTTTATGCTCTTTCTTTTTTAAGAATAGTTGGTAGAGAGAGATTTAAGAGGAGTGAAGAAGATGAAAACTATATTTATTATTATTCTTTTGACACCTCATCTATTTTTACCATGATTAAATTTTTGTTTAGCTCAAGGACTAATTTTAAATTTTTTTGAAAGTTCAAGGACCGAAATTGAACATTTGAAAGTTTAGAAACCAAAATGGAACAAAAATGATAATTGAGAGACCAAAATTTGACTTTTGAAAGTTTTGGGATCAAAATAGAACAACCATGATAATTCAAGGACCAAAATAATATTTTACCCTTAAAATTAATAATAAATTCGAGTTAGTTCGGAACAAACCAAATTGTTTTATAGGTCATCCTAAGAATAAACCTAACGCATAAACATTTTATTTATTTAAACCCAACCAACCTAAATAAGCAAACTATTGTGCGATCTACATATCTTTCTTCATGAGCATCCTATTGTTTGGTGTGACAACATTTCAACCATCTCTCTGACAAGTAGCTATGTCTTCTATGCTTGCATCAAGCACATCGAAATTGATTACCATTTTGTTCGTGAAAAAGTATAAAGATATTGAAGTTCGATATATATCCACCAAAGATCCAACCAAACCTCTTTTATCACCTCCATTTCAACTTGTTCGAGTAAACTCATGACAGATCATCCATCATTATTTAAGGGGGAATGTTAAAGAATATTAATAGGTTACTTGCAAACAACAAACCTTACATAGAGAGTACTATTTCTCTCAAATAATATGAGAGTCAAATACCGATTTCTAAACTCGAACCTGTGAGTGTGGAGTTGAAATAGATTAACACCAAACAAGATAACAAATTAAGTCACTGACCCATTGGATAGGCTACTTGCAACTTTTCAATGATATGCAAAATACAATTCCAGTTTATATCCTTTGTCATATTGGGATAAGTGTTTCAATAAATATATTAAAATATAAAGAAGGTATTTAATTAATAAAGACGTTCTCTACAGTTTTCTTACCAGCTCGTAGAATCACCTGCTATATTGAGAGAAAAATTTAAATGTTTAAATTTGTACAGTAGTTGATATATTAAATCTATTAAAGTATAGCTTAAATTTAAAAATAAAAAAAAATAAAAAAAAATCACCTGCTATATTGAAAGAAAAATTTAAATGTTTAAATTTGTGCCGTAGTTGGTATATTAAATCTATTAAAGTATAGCTTAAATTTAAAATTTAAAAAAAAAAAAAAAATCTTTTGAATTATGGAGTTTATGTGGAACATACTCTTGAACTTGGGAATTTACACTGTATAGCAACTTTTTGCCCATGGATTACAATTATAGCATTTTTTTAAAAAAATTGTGTCCATAGCACATTCTGCCTTGATTTTTTTAAAATTCCTATTGTACCCTTTGTTCTTAAAATTCGTCGAGCTCGTCTTCGTCTTCATCTTCTCTATTTCGAGCTTCGACCTTCGTCGTCTTTTCCGTCTCTATTTCGAGCTTCGTTGCTTCTTTCTCTCCGTTTCTTGCATCGACGTCTTCTTCCTTCTCGGTTTCTAGCTTTGAGGTCTTCTTCCTTCTCCTATTTCTTTTCTCAATCCATCAAGATCAATCAAGGTCGAAGAGGCGCTACTGAGATTAAGCAGCATTCGTTCTTTGATGGAGTGAATTGGGCATTAGTGAGAAGTGCTATGCCGCCGCACGTGCTGGAGCCGGTTAATTTTTCGCAGTTTGCTAATAATAAGAAGAGCGGCGACGGAGTTATGGAAGAGAAGAAGGCGGTGGAAGTTACGACGGAGGCGAAGATTGGGTCAGCTAGGGATTAGATTACAGGTACAAATTCTTTTTTATTTCAATCCTTTTTTCATTTACCAGCAGCAAAACCCAGTTATTGTATTTGAATTGTTGTGTATACATTGTATTTGTATTTGATTTCTATTAGTTACAAATGA
>JBBMKA010000474.1:0-12592 GCA_037833695.1 Sechiopsis laciniata | reverse complement strand
ATTTATAGGCACATGGATGGCTAATCACACGTATTTAATTTACTAACCATTATAAGCAACAATAAATATTGAATAGGTTTTATTGAATCATATATGCATTAAATAATAATTTTTAAAATCATATGAATTAAATTCTAATTTTATCTTCACCATAAAAATTAAATTTGTTTGACTTTTTGTTACCTATTGAAGGATATATATTTCTTAGAGAAAAACTTTATGAAGTCTAAGACATTTATGACACTATTCGGTATCTCACATTAAAAAAAATTAAAAAAGGGAAAGAAAAAATTATTATTTGTGTGCCCTTACATTGTCTTAAGTAGGATTTTCCTACACATTTATGCATAGGAAGTTTTTTTGTTTAATTTCTTAGGGGTTTAAAAGGAGGAGAAATGAAAAAGCAAAATGAGTTTAGAAGAGGCTTAACCATCAAATGTTGGCATCTTAAGTGATAATCTCTTTTTCTAATGCATTAGCTTCTTTAATCTTTTCCTAAGATTGGCTTTTCATTATTGAGCTTTCAAAATCTTTCATTGCTCCATAAGTTTTCATATTAATATTCCATTTCATCTATTACAAACTTTTTCAAAATCTTCCCAAACAAGCAAATGCCAAATTGACTTGTTTTTGCTTTTTTCTCATACATATAATTTGTCATGACTTATTATTGTACTTGTTTATATGTTTAGAAAATTCAAACAAGTTAGGATATTGTAAAAAAAAAATTTGTTTCAAGCTAACAATAATTTTAAATTGCACTTGATTTTTCGTTCATTATTTATTCGGTCCTAAATTTTAAAACATAGTGTCACATCTTGTATATATAGAATTTTGAGATGATTCTTTCTCGTCTTTCAAAAAATTAGTTGAATGACATTTCACTAAACCATGGTTGTATATATTTAATTAGAAATCTTTGATTAATTGAGAATATTTACGTTACATTGTTTGATTGATTTCATTTCAATCTCTGTCTTGGAAGTTATTCTCTCTTGATTCAATTTTATTTCCAATAAATTTTATATATATATATTAATAATAAATAAATAAAAACCATGTTTTTGCAATTCAAAACTTGGAGACAGTAGATTTATAAATAGATACGGTGACAAGAACAATAACTAGGCTACATTAGTGTGTGCCTAATGACTAAAGAGACATGGGTTCAAGATCTCTACCCTCAATTGTTATAGAACTGAAAATATATATATATATATGGATATCATGTATCATTATTTGATAAAATATATATATGTATTCTTCATAGGCAACTATTATCATTATTTGTACTCTAGTGACATCATGTATCACTTGGTAATCAATTAAGTATTCAAGTTTTAATTATTATTGAATTAAAACAAATTATCATCATTATCAATCAAAACATTACTAGTATAGTATTGTATTATATCAATAAAAAAAACTTAATAATAACCTAATTTTAATGTATTTTTAAAACCATATAAATATATATATATATATATATTTTTTTTAAATGATTATTTTTTACTCCTTTAAAAAATGAAATGTAAAGTCATTACAATTTCGGTTGGTTTCTGACTTTTTGTAGTGGATTATTATTGGTAATACTCCTGTTACTATGTTTTAGTATCTATTTTAAACACACATGTATATTGATGTACCCTAAACTATTTAAGAAATGCAATATATTCTCTTAAAATCTAAAAAGAGAATAATTAACTATTTAACATTGATATAAACTATAATATTCTAAATCACTCAAAATATAAATATTTTTACCCATAATTGGAGTTGTAGGGATCTAAACTTTATATCATTGTCTATTTCAAATATTAAAAAAAAAAGTTGAAGAAAAAGTGCCAAGGGATCATGGTGGGGAATGTAAATATAATGGTCCAACTTTACCTCTTGTGAGATGGATGGAAGCATCTATGGCCTTCTCCTTTTTCTCTTTACAAACATTCCATTCAATAAACATTTTCAATTTATTTCTCAAATTTTTTTAGGGGAAATCATAAATTAGTCCTAATCTTTGGAAGAAAGTTAAAAGTTAGGTCCTATGTTTGTGAAAGTTAGAAATTAGTTCTAATAATTGGATAAATGGCTAAAAATAGTCATTGACGATTGTAATTGCTGGCAAATTAAATATGTACAAATTAGTTATTCATGTGTCAATTAGCTACACAAAAATAACAACTCGAACAACCCACACTATTTAACCGTAAGCTTGTTCAGTTTTGTTATGATTTTATTTGAGTTGAGTTGAATTATTATTTTACAATTTTATATTAGGTTTAGGGATTGTTGAGTTGGCTAAAATTTGGATAGTTCAATCCAACCTAATCCAACTCAAACTAAGAATAGTATAATATATTAGTAATAAGTATGCTTAAAAAAAAAGTAAGAAACATCCCAACCTAATCCAACTCAAACCAAGAATAGTATTATAAATAAGTAAGAAATATGCTTAAAAAAAGTAAGAAACATATACTAATAAAATATGTAACTTAGGTTTAAGTATAATATTTTTTTTAAATTTACATGTTATGAGTTAGTTTTAAAAGGAAAAATAAGATTTTATCATAACCTAACTCAACCCAATCCAAAATATATTGATTGATAAAAAAAAAAAAAAAAACTCTAACTCAACCCAATTGAGATCATTTACACAATTCTAATATTAATAATGATGATATAAGTTAAATGACTGATTGGATAAAAAAAAATTAACATATTTCACATATGGATAGTTAAATACATGTTCTTAATTCGTCTTCTATTATAAATGACATCGGTTAATTTTTAAATTTTATCAAAAAGTAAGATTAAATTTTAGTTTTTAAATTACATGAATTATATTTTAAATTTCTCCGAATTATGAAGACTAAATTTTAACTTTTAATTCATAAGGATTAAACCCATTATTTTAAAATATCTTTTTAAAAAAAATATTTAGATTGCTAAGAGAAAATGTTGATACTCAATAATGTTAAAGTTTGCAAATTAAATTGTTTCAAAAAAAAAAAAAAAAAAGAGTTTTCAAATAAAATGTGCTTGGATACCAAGTTGAAAGGAGTCTAGATTGTTCCATTTAGAGTGCTTAAAATGATTTGAACTATTGTATTCTTTTTATTACAATATTAGACCTATGCAAGACAAAATCTCAAGAGGTTAAATTCTCTCATACAACCAAAAGATATGGAAAATAATACTTTTAGAAGCATATCTTATATTTAAATGTATTGGATTACCATGATATTATGCTCTTAGAAAATTTAGTTGTTATACCCAATGGGTCAGTGGCGCGATTGGTTATCTAGTTTGTTGTTAATCCATTTCTACTCCACCATCACGAATTTGATCCTGTAATCGGTATTTGTAATCCCCTCCCTCAACTTGTATTAAAAAAAAAGAAAAAAGAAAATTTATTGTTCGTTATAAAATAGAGGCATATTTGCAAAGGAAAATTGGGGTCACATGACAACTTTTTGTTAACACCCAATACTAAGACTGAAATGAGATAACTTTCTAACTTAATGCATTTAGTATGTTTAGACTAATCATGTATTATTAATATTGTATTATAAGAAAATATGTGACAATATTCATTAATACCAATAATTGTTTTTTTAAGTGACGATATTTATAATTATTTTTTAAATTTAACAAAACTACTTTAACACGAGTAGAATAAGTTTGAAACACTTTAATGGAAAAATATATATATATATATTAAATTTATAGATTATGTTTAGATCAGTAACTATTAAACCATCATAAAGTTGTATAATAGTCAAGTAAGTCTCGAGAAGCTAAGATGTGGAATGGTTTATTCATAATAACACTTAAATATAAATTAATTTTCTACAAATTTTTTGACATCCAAATGTTATATGTTATGTCCCGTGATACTAATCGAATTATACACAAACTAATCTAGATATATATTTAAAAAAATTGAATAAAAAATATATAAAAATTAGTAATTATTTATGTCATAACCACTAAATTATATTAGCCAAGTCAATTATGTTTATTTATTTTTTATTTAAAAAATAAATCATGTTCAAATAAACAAATCTCAAATATTTAAAGAACAACATTCCTAAAAAATAATTTATTTCAGACATTTTTCAATATACTTAAAAAAATCATCATATATGTATTCAACAAACAATCGAAATGGTACTAAAAAAAAAAAAAACAAACAAACAATCGAAATAAAAGATTCAAACTTATAACATATAATATACTAAGTCATACTTAATGTCGAACGTTTTATTACTATTATTTTAAAGAAAATATTATAATTATAGGGAAAATTCAAACAAACAACTTCTTTTATCTATCAAAGTCATATACTATCCCAATTGAAATCAGCTCTAATTCTTCAAAAAAAAAAAAAAAAAAAAACTTAAATTGATAACTGATCCAATTCCAAACTCTCAAAATTAACTCTATCAAGACTCTAAAAAGGAGATTCAAGTCTATGGGTAAAAAAAGCATCACAAGTAAGAGTCCACTTTTTGAATTACATAACGGAACAGCCATTGGGATTGTCATCGCTAAACATGGTGGAGAGCTTTTCGTCAACGCCGTTAGGAGTTGGAAGGGCCTGAACGGCGTTTTTGACGAAACCGGCCGGTGCCCTCTTGTCGTACGCCTGCGTGGCGTACGGATACGCCACCACGTTGCACGGAACGTACGGCCAAAACTCTGCTCTTTTTCCCGTTCTTCTCACCTTCTTTAAAACTCTGTTTTCTTCCAGGAACCCCGTTACTGTCACTTTGCTCTGTTTTCTATTTATATCCACCGTTTTAACGCCTGCGAATAACACCAACAAAAAACCTAATTATTTTAATTTAGAACAAATTAACTTTTTAGTCCCAAAAATTATGAATGTGTTTTTAATGGAAAATTGTATTGAATGTAATTTTGTCACAAAATAATTATAAATATAAATAAATTTTAAAGTATTTACTTTTATATAAATAATATTATATTATATATTTAAAATATCTATTATATTATAAATATTCATTAATAAGGTTTTATCTATTATCAATACAATATATAAGAAAATATTATTAATATCAATAACTATAATTTCTATTTTTTTTAAAATGATTATTTTACTACATTAGAATAATCTTCCAAATTTTTCACTTTTAATTTGCTTTTTAAATTTCAAAATTGAACACTTTTATTTATGATACTTTAATAATGTCCATTTTTTGTTATTTTAGTATACTTTTGATATTTATTTTTTTAAAATTTGGTGAAAATTAAGATAATCGTTTTATCAATATATTTGAAATTAATCTAATCATCATTTTGGTCAACATTATAATATGTATCTAACAATTTTGTAATTTCAAAAATTAGAAGTAGGTATTATTGAAATGTTAAAGATAAAAATATTTAATTTTTAAAATTTTAGGACCAAATTGAAAGTGCATTCTAAATCTATAGACTAAAAATATAATTATTTTAAAATTTGAATGGCTTTTTTCTTTTTCTTTTTTGATTATCGAATTCGACCTTTCATTTTGGTAACGGCGTTTTTTACTCTTCTTTCGCACCCGTCACAGTCCATTTTGACCTTGATTTCCACTGTCTGCACATAAATTACAGAAATCCATTAAGATTTATAATTTCGAAAAAAAAAGAAAAGAAAATAGATAAATTTGTAAAGTTTTAAAAAGGTTGTGAGAAGTTTGAGTTAAATTTTGGTATAAAAAGTTTTAGAAAGATTGTGAAAACTCCGTTTATAACTTAGTTTGATTTTTTCGTTTTTAAATTTTTGAAAATTAAACTTTTTCTTCTTGTAATATATATATATATATATATATTTATTGTTCTGAGTTTTCATAATTCTTAACCAAATTCCACAAAATTTTTAAAAATATTTTTTTATTAAGTTTCAAAGTATATCAAAGTTTTTTAAAATATAGGTAAAAAGTAAATAAAAAAATGAAATTCATTATATTTATAAATATTTTTTCCAAAAACAAAAATCTAAAATTAAAAAATTGTTTGATAATTATTTGATTTTTTGTTTTTTAAAGTCTACGATTACTACTTTAACATATGTATCTTTTACTTATGTTTTTAAAAAATTAAACTTAAATTTGAAAAAAAAAAAAAATTACATTGTAAAAATTTATATTCTTTTTAAAACTTGGTCATGATCTCAAATACTTTAAAAAAAGACATTCTCTTTCAAAAGAATTCAAAAATAAATAAATTTAAATTTTAAAAATTAAAAATTAAATGTCATAAATCATCGTTAAAGGATAATATTTCTCTCAAATAAGAGAGAGAAACTCATACTATTTTTAAAATCGAACTCATGACGGTAAATGAGTTAAATAAGATTATAATTAATCGACTCAATCAATATACCAACAACCTTTTTAACCTTTGCAATTAGCATTAAGTTATATTTACTTTAACCTTTGAACACAGTAAAAAACAAATCAAACTTTAGAAGAAGTGAATAAGAAAGCAAAATAAATCCAAGAAAAAAAAAACTGAGAAAAACACATAAAAAAAAGGCAAGAATATTGGTCGGAACCTGCCATGGTTTATGTTTCCTCTGTTTGGAAGTGGCCACATAATCAGTGATTAAATCAGAGACTGAGTCAAAAATTCCCATTTTCTACTCTATCTCTCAACTTAATTGAAGCTCAATTTAGAGAGAGAAAGATATGTCTAGAGAGAGAGAATGATTTGAAGATGACAAAGTTTAGAGGAAGGGGAGGGTATATATATGAGTGCAAGGGGTAAATTAAAATAATTTTAAATCAAACTATGCTCCAAATTATATTCCATTCAATTGAAACTGGGTTTTTTTGCTATTGTATTGATTGGGCCCAATCTTACAAAAAGAGGGAAATTTTGTAAATAAATGTAGGGGTACTTTGGCACACTTTGCCATATCATGATTGAGGCAAAAAATTTGTTTATCTCTTGTACTTTTTAAGAGATTGGTGTGTGCCAATAATATAGATTTACGTTCATGAATTAAGATGTTATGAATTTGAATTCTTCAGTCTTAAAATAATAAATTCAAAAAAAATAGTTGTTCATGTGATTGTTCTTTTTAAAGTGAAGGAGAGTGGATGCATTTGTGAAATTGTACATATAATTGAATTGGTATTTGTTTCTCAAAAAAAAAAAAAAAAAAATTGAATTGGTATTTAATTCGTACAAATATATAATTAAATAGTGATTTAGATGAAATGGACCATAATTTTGAGTCTTTGTTTGAGAAAATCATGCTCTCTGTTACTTGTATTTTTTTCTTCTTCGTTATTTAGTCTATGGTTAAAAATATTTATGAGTTTGTTAAATACCATAAGATGTTAAAATTTTGAATTTCTGCCAAAAAGAAGTGAAATTTCAATAACATCTTATACGACCTAATAACTAAAAGGTTATAGGTTTGAACTTTTCATCTAAAATATTGTTGAATAAAAAAAAACGTTTTACAACATGTTAGGATAATGGGGAAATGACCTTCTGATCGATATACAATTATACATATTGATACTGTTGACTTATTGTTCGTATTGATAAGTCAACTAATTAAGACACGTATATATTATCATAGAAATTACTTTTTTCTAAAGGTTCGAGGAACGAAAAAACATCATCTATACATTTTTGTTATAATTTACTTCCAAAATTGATCATTATCCTTATCCAAGTTAGTTTTAATTCTACTAAAATATCAAATTCTAGAGATTTATAATCATCTTAAAATAACAAGAATTAAATGAAATCATTTTTGTTAATTGAACGGTGTGAAAGATTAAACTCATGATTTGTATTTTACTACTTTAATAAGGCAAAATGAAATGAAATTTAGATGGTCTTTTATTTTAATAAAATAAACCTTAGGGCGGTTTGAATTGAATTGATTCCATGTTATTGGGAGCTCTAAAAATAAAATTAATAAATACTAAAAGGATGTTCCTTTAGCTTTACAAACTATGGTAGTTTGATGCCACCTATTAGACAAATTGAATTGGGTTTCTTTCCCTTTTAGAAAGGAGTTAAAGTGGAGGACTTCAAATTCCTCTAAGCCTTTGGGTTCTTGTAGGTTGAGTTGTCCTTAGACCATGGGTGAGTCTAGAATAATTTTTTATAGGCTAGAAAAGGTCCATGTAGGCACCCTAAAAGCCACGTGGAACTTACATGTCGAGAAACATTAATACGAAAATCTCGACAATCTCATATATTAAACTATTAAGGTAATCAATATTAAAGTTAGAGGATGGAAAAGACTTAAGAGTAAGAGAAAAACTTCCCGTTTTCGAAAAAAAGGAGAAAAAAACTCTCCTACACATTAATATATAAATAGACTCTACTTAAAACAAACAATGTCATATACTAGGCAAATTTTTGTTTGTCCATTTTAATTATAACATTTTTTAGAAATATTTTATTAATAGTAGACTTTTGGGCTTTTTTTTTTTTGCATATTACAATTATGTATTTTCCACCGCTTTTTGATTGAAAGTATTTGTTGTAATGTTTGAAAACTATTTGTGACACTAATCGAGAATATATTGATTGAAAATTGTTTGTGATATTGATTGAAAACTATCTAATACATTGAAGTCATTTGGTACCTGGACTTTCGTCTTTATACTAGGTCAACCCCACTTTTTTTGTTATGTATAAATTTCAAAGTTGCCGAGGTACTTAATATTATCTTTATTTTGTAATTAAAAAAAAAAAAAAAAACTTTATTTTGACTTGCTTGATCTAAAGCATTAATTTAAGTATTCGAAAGTGTGTAAGTCATAATACAAAAATGATATTAGCATATTCTTTACAAGTTAACCTCATGCCTTAAGTTCATCATCTCAATTTTGAAATGTGCATAGATCTTAAACCAGATTCTTGTACCAACAAAACGTGAATTTAGATAATTAAAAAAAGTTATTCATAATGGATTTAAAAAAAAAAAAAAAACTCAAAAACACTTGAACCCCTTTTATGTTCAAAAGAGCTTTTCGTATAATATAATAATTAAGGTTAATCATACATTAATCTATATGCTTAATGAAAGTTAAAATTTAGTGCCTATAATTTAAAATTTTATAATTTAATTTTTATGATTTGGAAAAATGTAAAATTTAGTCTCTATAATTTTTAAAAACTAAAATTTAGTCTTTATGATTCAATAAAAACTACAAAATAGTGTTTATCGTTCGTAATTATTAAATAATTAAGAAAACAATAAATCAACCAGTTAGCTCACATCTTCATTAACACATGAATAATTAACTTTCATACATTTAATACATCAACAATATTATGAATGACAAAAACTATATTATTTGGATCAACAAGAGCAATTGCTCATCAATATGAATGCATTCTCTATAATCAAAAGGTCATAAGTTCAAATCTCACTTTGCCTAATTGAAAATTAAAAAAAGAGTCTCTTTTTTAAGTTTTTATCAAACCATAAACAACAAATTTTAGTTTTTAAAACCATAGACTTTAATCCATAGATATGGACCAAAAATTTATAATTTACTTTAATAATAATTATAAGAAAAAGACTAAAGAACACTTATATACCTTTTTTTTTAATCAAAAGTCATCTCAAATTTATTCTTAATTATAACCTAAAATTGACGCAAATTTCCACCCACCCTCTATATCTATTGAGGAAATTAAGAAGAGAGGGAATCCGATCTTAAGGAAAAACAACAGTAATTCTTAAACATATTTAAAACTTTTTTTCTTCTTAAAATATGAATTAAGAAACAAAAATGTTGTAAGAAATGATCCTGATTTAATTGAGAAATATTCTATTTTTCTTCTCATATTCATGGTAGAGAAGAGGATTGAAAATGCATTATAAACCTCTATATTTTATCCATACAAAATAAAGCTTTAGAATATTGAAATGTGGACTTGGAGCTTATCTAAACTAATGTTTTTTTGTGATTGCATTTAGCTACCAAAAAAGTCATCTTTTTTCCTTTCATAGTGTTTGGTATATGTGGAAGGTTTGGAGAAGTTTAAAATGAAATAAAATCTTATTTGGTACAAAGAGTTAAAGAGTGAAAAGGAGCAAAGATGATTTCTTTGGTATAAAAAGTGGCAAAAATCTTATTTGATATGAAAGGTTAACAACAGTTGCAAGTGACACAAAAATGAAATTGTTCATCTTTGATGTTTAGAAAGAGATTCATTTACCTTTTTTTACTCGTACAAAATTTTGGTGTATTTATCGTCTCCCCATCTTACTAAACTATTTTGAAGTACAAGTTTTTTTTTTATACTAAGTTTATCATTTTATTGGTAGATTCAATATCAAGAAAAGGTTAACAAAATTACTTACCTTAATTTAATTATTGCTTTAATTTTAATTCTTAATAAGAATAAAAAAAATATGGAAAAAAATAATGATGGATATTCGCAGGTTTAGAAATAATAAATGGGTAGTTCTTATTATCTAAAAAAACTAGTTGTTAAACAATTGAGAAGTGAAGACTTATTTAAGTGATTACATTTATTCCAAAAATAGTTAAATTTGAAATTATGACTTATTCAAAAAATTAATTTTCTTTTTTCTTTTAGTTTAACATCCATGTGAATGTTTAAATATTAAGTATTCATTAATATCGTTAAGTTTCTATTTTTATTGGCTCATAAAATTAAAATTTAAACCCGAAAAATAGTAATATAAATAAAAATGGAAGCAATGATAAAGATATTCTAAAATTGAAGCTGTTAATAAATGGTAGCATCAAAAAAAACAAATGTATGGTGTTGGAGTCTCTTCTATTTTAGTCTCCTTCCCCATTATATGATCTATATTTAAACATCAATCATTGTCTATTTATGTCTTAATATTTAAGCAATACCTATATTCTCATTATTTGCCACCACATGACTTTGCTTTTTTCCATTTGAACTTCCATGTCATTCTCATAGATAGCCTAGCAACTAGGATTTATATTTTGGAACTTGTAACATTTGTTGAATAAAAATAAATAAATCAAATACTACAAATGTATTGTTCATTTTTACTTCACAAAAATGTTCATTTAATTTTATTTTTCTTTAGTTAAATGTCATGCACATTACTTATCCTGTCATAAAAAAGAAAAATCAAATGAAAAATGTCTTTCTTACCAGTTACACTTTGTGATTAATTATGAAATCAATATATGTAAAGTGATTTTTGAAATTGTAAAATTATGTCGCAGTGGCTCAGGTTTAAAATCGGTTTTTAACCTTTTTTTTAAGACTTAAATTGATAGTGGTTTTAACATGGTTAAAATCGTTCTTAAATATGTTTTTAACTATTTAAATATATATATATATATATATATATTAATGATATTCGAATATTCCATCCAAAAAGTCGTATTATTATTATTATTAAAATTCCATTCAAAAGTGTTAATTAAATAAAAAACAAGCCTGAGGATGAAATTTTAGGTACGATTTTTAGTTATTTATCATCAAGTAATTAATTATTTGATTTTGTTTTTTCTTTTATCTTGTGTATTTTTAATATTCCACTATCGGATTTTATTATTATTATTTTTTTACTTTATAGGGTGGGGGAGAAAATTCATGAACTTTAACTTTTTTTTTTTTTTTTTCTTACTCTACTGTTTCATATTTTTAATTCAACAATATTTAAAAATATAAGGATCGGAACCTATAACATTTTGTTACTAGGTTATATATATCATTAAAACTTTGTTTTGGTGGTACTTTATTGCTTCATTAGATATGTATTTCTTTTTGAATTTTATATTTTTAAAAACAATGCTACTCCCCTCAAATCATGTTAAAAACATTGAAATTACTAATTAAATTTGGAAAAACAAAACAAGTTGTCAAAAATTATTTTTATAGTTTTAAAAAATTGGTTTAGATTTTTTTAAAGTAAAAAAAATGAATAGTTAAAAATAAATTATTTTAAATAATTAAAAATGAATAATTAAGAATGAGAGGTTAAAAATAAAGAATTATTTTGAATAAATAAAAATTAATGATTAAAAATAATGAATTATTTTGAGTAGTTAACGTAAATAATTTGGATATGATTTTATTTTTGAAGAGGGGTTACTAAGTACTTATTTCTAAAGTCTTCCATAAATTTAACAAACACCCATAATCGTTTTTGTTTTTGTTTTTGTTTTTCGTCCTTCTATATTCTCAATTTCACAGTTTTGCCCCAAACAAACCTTAAAATTACCAACAAGTAGATCAGAAACGTGAAATTTTGGAATTGCGTGTGGCGGGAGTTTACTTTCTGCTAAATACTGAAAATCACATTACGACAAAAGAGTTACAGAGGATTTTATCAATACTCCTCTTTTGTCGCCCCTTCTAGGGGTACAACAAAAAACCGAAAAATCAAAAAATTGAACCGAGTCAATCAAATTCAATGGATTGGATCGGTTTTTTAACACAAAATTTGACATATCGGTTTGTAATTTGAAAAAATCGAAAATATTGAATCGGTTCCGGTTTTCATTTTTAAAAACCAATAAAAACTGATCCAAACCGAATTATATATGTATATATTTTTTGAGATTATAAATAAATATATATTTTG
>JBBMKA010000463.1:0-12592 GCA_037833695.1 Sechiopsis laciniata | reverse complement strand
TATATATATATATATATATATATATATATATATATATATTAAAAGTCATAAGATAGATAAATTAAGTGATTGATTAAGACAAAAAAAAAAAAAAATTATATCATGTATTTATGAATAATTATCTTCATGTATTTTAATTCCCAAGTGATTACAAACTATTCTTTAGTTTTATTGAATTATAAGAATTGGTTTAAAAAAAAAAAACCAATTATAAAAATTAAATTTTAGTTTTTAAAAATATAAATCTAATTCTTTTTTTAGAGTTATAAAAGTCAAATTTTAACCTTAAAATAAAAAAATAAATAATAAATAATTATATGATCAAGCGAAACCTTTTTTTTTATTTTTTTTTTACATGGCGGGAATGATAATTTGCCTATAAAAAAATATAAAAGAAATAACATGAAAAAGGTAAACTATATTATTTTCATCTATCTTATTATGATTATTTATTTATATTCATGAAAATATTTATGAGTATTCGGATCAATTTATATGTACTAGGCTATTCTCACAAAAAAAATCTAGATAAGTGATACTAATCACATATAAAATTGAATATATATACCATAGTCAATTGCTCGATATCATTCTCCTTTTTTAGAGAATGTGCCCATGTGTGTTGGAAAGGATATTAATTTGAATCTACAACTTTTTTTTTAATAATAAAGATTTGAGGGACAGGAACGACATATTTCATGATTTAAATACATTCAAAATATCAGTTAAACTATATGTAACTGACAACCCTTTACTTCAATCTTATCTAACTGGGAATCCTTTATTTGATTTTTCTACTTCTTTTTTTTTATCACTTTTGTATCTTTTTCTCCTGCAATCTCTTTCTCTCTTGTTCTCTTGTTCTCCCTTTTTTTCTCTTTTTTTTTTGAATCTCTTGTATCCCTCTTCTTTTTTCTTTTTTTAATAAAATTTTCTGTCTCTCATTTCAAAAAAAAAAAAAAAAAAAAAAAAAACATGTTAAATTATATTCACATTCGTTAATAAATTATTTTTTGTTCATAAAATAATTCTTAGATTAAAAAGAATAATTTATCTATTGAATTTTCGATTACTATTAAGTCATTCCAAATTTTAATGTATCTTTCTACTCATCACGAATAGTTTGTTGGGTTCAATTAAATAGAATTTATGGTATATAACAAATTTTAATATTTTAACTTTTTAATAATATTTCATACCTAACAAAATATTTTAATTTTTATTATCTTTTAGTTTAACTTGTTAAAGAAATTTAACAACCGTTATGAATTTTAGTATATTTGAATTTATTTTTATTATATTTGAATTTTTTTTCTAAAATTTTTACATCTATATAGAAAAAATAAATGAATAAATTCCCTCAATTAAATAGAAGAGAGTAAAGGGTTTGGAGATAAGTCACAAAATTCTCAATTGATGTTACAAGACAAACATCATTATCATTTAATTTTTGGCACACACATCATTTTCAATTAATAGTTTAAATACTGCTCACTTTGTTTTACTTCATATAGACAAATGTCATACATTGTCTTGTGAGAGAAAAAGGGTATTGTTTGTATTCCAACTTTAGAATCTTTCAAAACTTGTACCTTTGTGATTAATGATTCGACAATAATTAATCTTCCAATTTAAATATAGAAACAAAATTACTATTTATCGTTATTATTGGCTCATGGTTTTATTAATTAATCTTTTTCATAATGGATATGGTTATATTCCAAATTTTTATAAAAGATGTAATAAAATCTAGTTACAAGGTAAGTCACTCTTTTTATTTCTTTTTAATTTTTGTGATCTTCTGCTAACCAAAACATAGTTTAATTGACATGATAAGTGAATTTATATTAAAAAATTATAGATTTTAAATCTCTATCCCAAACTTGGTTAAATTTTTTTAAAAAAGTATAATTTACTCAATTCTAAGCAAACTAGCAAAAATTAGTCTTATATTCTAACATAGCTTATATGTATTTTTTTTCTCTTTTCTGTTATCACTATTATTATTATTATTATTATTATTTTGGATTTTTCTCCTTTTTTTTTCCTTACACACTTTTCTCTTGGTTACTTTTATTTAACTACTATTGTTTCTTTTTTCAAAAAAAAAAAAAAAAGAAAAAAAAAGAAAAAAAAAAAAAACTACAATTCTTTCTTGTGAATTTATTTCACCCTAACCTTTTTCTCTCCCTCTATATATATATATAAACAACAAACATTTTTATTGTTGTATTAGCATGTGTGGATTAAAAGATTATTTGACTCTCATCCCTTTACTCTCAAATAATATAAGACTCAAATACCGATTCTTAGGATTGAATACGTGATTGTAGAGAGAAAATAAATTACTATCAATCAAGATAATCGATGTTCCATCAAGCTATTCAATTCTAAAATTATTCCGAGACACTTTCTCTCAAAACCTTGCCTTTACTACTCCCTCTCTATTTTTTTTTAAAACTAAAATTCACACCTAAAGCATTTATTAGCATTTCTTTCCCAATCTCTCTTCAAATGCACTTTTTTAAATTTAAAAACAAAAATCCTTTTATACACATTTCTTTTTCACTAATCTGTTATCTCCATTATGATTTTATCAACAATTTATTTCAAACTATTTGGATATACGCATTTTCATAAACAAATTCTGTTTCATTAATTAATTCCTTGCAATAACACATCTTACTTCTTTAACTCACTTTTTTCGAACGAAGTTTTCTATAAATGCGAAAATTGTTCATGGATTAAATGAAAATGCTATTGGAAAGAGCAATATTCGCACACTTTCTTTCAATAAATATTATATTGATGTTGTTTAGTCTTTATCTAAACTATTAATCTATATATATATATATATTTAAATTTTAGAAATTATAAATATTCTAAAGATATAATTCTTAGGAAAGATATGTATGGAAATGAAAGTGGTATAATATTCCATTCTCAATTGGTTAGGTTTCATATTTGTATAAACAAGGAGATGACCAAATATTTCAAATAATATTATTTTAATGGTATTATATTATTGAGGACCTTGACTTCTCCCCAACCATATATTGCTGTGACTTGTGCTACAAATCTAAAATCACTTATGAAAAAGAAGTTGTACTGTGAGTAACAAGCAACAACCTTTTGCATCCTTATGATCTTATTTGTGATACATTGCTCTTGAATAGATTTGGTCTCAATCACATAATAAGACTTGGCATGTTTGAACCTAAAGTATAATACACCTTAATTCGAGTTAAATTGGTTGAGGAAGAAGCAAAGTATTCGCCGACATCTACTTTCTTTGGCAAAAGTTGCAAAAATCATCGGAGAAATTTTTCTCAACAAAATATTTATCGTCGGCTAAAGTAAATAATATTATATCAATATATGTAGATGCAGGATGTTATTCCTAAATAACAAAGTATATGCAGTATTAACATTTTACTTCAATATAATTTTGATTAGTAAATATGGTAATTGGATCAGTACAGTATGACATGATTAGTGAACATATGTATATGATGAAATTAAGGACAAGTGTTCACCAATAAAGTCAATAGGTGGATGGAAATTAAAATATATTTTAAAGGTTGAAATTATTTTGGCTTATTATATCTTCATTCTTTTTTATTTTTGAGAATGCTTATTATATTCTTGTCCTAACTAGCTTTCCCTTTTTTTGTCATTCATGGTCACATCAACTCAATATATTACTGGTTAATTTAATCAAATATTTTAGTGGAATTTTAGTAATGTTTTGTACGACTTAGTAATTAAGATGATACAGATTTGAAATCTCTTATTCTTAAATATTTTTGAATAAAAAAATGATATTGAAAACTTTCTTACAAAACCAAAAGTTACAACATTTTACAAGCTGTAAAAGGCCCTTAGAGCACACAATTTATTACTATAACGAGCAAGATGACTTTGATAGACTATTAAGTTAGGATTGAGATGCTCGACTAAAGATAGTCCTTTAGTTTAATAGTTCGTCTCATTACATATTTCGAGACACTCATATACCTATTTTAAGACTCTGATCTACACGATGACAAGAAAGTAAAATTTATTAATAAGTTTTAAACGTCGGACCTCTGTCAATAAGAGCAGTAGCTCAACGATATCAGTGTATATTCATAAACCATGAGATCATATGCTCGAATCCCCCTACACCCAATTGTTGTAATCTCAGAAAAAAAAAATCTCAAACTTTTAAAAAATCATACTTTCGAGATTCCAAAGGGCTGCTACGAACAAGACTATCCCGGGAAGATATGAAGTCATCCAAATATAACCGGCCAATTTAATTTCAAACTGCATTAATTATTGAAAATAACCATACTTGTTTTTGAGCCACAACAATAGACTTCTTAATTTTAAATATTGAAAACATCAATAAAATTCAAAATCCTCTACGTACCCCTCTAAGTTCTTCATTTGAAATTAGTGTACGACCTGCTGAATTCCCAATATTTTATTCCAACCTGATATATCATTTTCAAATTACTAACCATCCAAATAATAAGCAGAATCATTTAAATAAACTAATATACATATATATATGAATAAAAATTAAAATAATAATGTTCAATGACCTATTAAAGATATGGTACGATCACGCTCTTCAAACTTCCACTTGTCTTTATTAGGATCATATAAACTAAAGAAGATAAGAAAACTCAACTGCTAGATGGAAGTTGTCGGGAAACCAACCTTCTTCTTTCCTTTTTGTCCGCTTTCATTTCTATTTTCTTCAGCTAATCAAAAACAACCAATCATTTTTCAAACATTTTTATGTAAATTATCGTGGAATAATCCAGTGGTCAAAGAATGTTTAAGGAGATGGTTTTAATTCATGGTGACCATATATCTAAAAATTAATTTCCTACGAGTTTTCTTGATATTCAAATGTTGTAGGGTCAATGCTATGTCCCATGACATTAGTCGAGGTGTCCACAAGCTTTCACGGATATAAAAAAAAAAACATTTTTATGTGATAATTTAAAGTTTAATATATGAATTTTCAGGATTATGTCTAATTATTAGTTTATAAAGTTTTGGATTTAAAAAAAAAAGCTAAATATCAAAGTTTTTAATTATATGAAAGTTGTAAAAAAAACAAATCATTATAATTAGGTTGGTTTAGTAGTTAATGAAAAGTCTTGAGGATATTATACAAGATAGCCAACCTCTAAGAAGTAATTTCCTTAAAATTTCTTTCACATTTAAACATTATAGGGTTAAAATGTATATTTCACAAGAATAAATGGTAAGTTGTTCAAACACTCATAAATAACAAGAAAAGAGAATAATAGAAAAGAAGTAAGGAAAGATGTAGATAACTATTTATTAAATTTGATGTATGATTATTATTAGTTTATGTAAATATTTATCACCTAGAATTATGCATATAATTTAGCTAAAATTACTTCCTATAATCAAGCTAATATTATGTCCAACCATTAAGCTAATATTTTGACTATGATTATTGACTAAATATACATACCAAAATTCATAAATATTTACATAAACTAATAATTATAGATGATAATCAACTCTATTTATAGTATTTACAAAATGTGTAAATAACATATAAATGAGAGAGACTATAAAGGAGTGACTTGCTTAGTGGATAATGGGAGTAAGTAGTGAATAGATTAAATGGATTCCCAGTGTTAAAATATATGTTTCATAGTATAATTGACATATTAAACATTTTTATAGCATTTTATCGATTAATTATAATAATGAAAGTTTTGGGATTTCTTTGGATATTTTTTTTAGAGAAGTATTAACCTAATACTAAAAATAAGTAAGTGATCAACTTAATTTTACTTGGACTATATTATATTATTATTTTTATTTAATTTAGTCTTATACTCTTGAAAAGTTGATGTATATATTCTGTACTCTTCTTTCATTAAAATTGACTAGGACATTTCTACTACAGTCAGAAGTAACAAAAAATCCAATATAACAAGTTGTTTTGTAATTGCATTCAAAATGAAGTCATAAAAAAGAACCCCACGAGTAGCATTACAAAATTGGATTAATTGTTTCTAGAAAAAGGGGTTGATTGTTTTTTTCTTTTTTACTCTAATAAAATTTGCACTTTTTATTAGGTTTACGAGTAATTTAGTGTATTTTTTATGTAAAGTTTGTGATATCCCTTTATAGTTGTTTGAACTCAACAATAAAAAAAATAAACTCAATCGATTCTAACAATCAATAATATTTCTTTTCTTGTGAGTACGGATATATTTTGAGAGTCCACTCTTATTCTAACAAAATAATTATAAATGTAGTCAATTAATTTTAAAATATTTGCATCATATTCATTGATACGTTTTAATAATGTATTATTAACACATTTATAATTATTTTTTAAATTTGACTAATTTTGTAAAAAAAATTTTAATTCAAAAAACAATTATAGTGAAAGATTTGAATTCTTAACGTTTTAGTTATTGACGTACATCTATTTTGATCATCTTTATATTATTAAATGAGTAACCATGTCTTGTGTATAATATTTATGAAAGATAAGATATATTTTTGAAAGATTTTTTCTTTTTTCTTGTAAACTGTTTTTAACTTTGTGATGAACGTGAAAAATCTATGAAAGATTGTCCTGTAGGGAGATAAAATTTAGGATCTAAATACTTTCTCGGTTGCTGCTTTGTATATATATAAATGATAGATTGACACGCAAAGAAAGGAGAGGTTTTCTTATGAATATTTTTTCTTTGGCATGTCCCTTGCCCTAATTTATATACATATATAATAGTTCGAATATATAAAATCAAGATCAAATTATTGAAAGCAAAAAATATTATTAATTCATTATCTGTTTATTTATTTATTTAGTTTTATTAAATAATTATCGGTTTGTTAATAATTAATTTGAATGCACGCAAAAAATAATAATTAATTTGAACAAAAATATTGTCACTTTAACGACGAGAAGACGTGAATTGTTTCAAATTCGAATATATATATATATATCAAGAAATTAAAAAGGTTGATTATGGCTTGCTTTTAAAATACAGATATCAAGAAATTAAAGAGATACGAGTTTCTTACATCACGGTGGTATCACCTTGAAATTCTTTTTTTATTAATTTGTTTGATATTTAAATATAGGGACAAAACCACCCACAACAATGTTTAATGATATCAATATATATTTAATGATCAGATGTTATAGTTCAAATCTTTCACTTTAATTATGATAAAAATTTAAAAGAATTATTTTAGAAGTAGATGCATCTTCCATAAAAACAATGTTAAATATTAAAAAATATAAAGTTCTACGTTATCAATGTAAGATTCTCAACACTAAGTTAGTGTAGATATTCAAAGATATAAAAAGTTGATTAAATCAATTTCAAAAGAATTTTCAAGACTGAATTTTATATATCACGTTAGAAAATTTTTTATATATTACGTAGAAAAAAATAAATCAACTGTTACAAACACGATACCAATTTTAAGCAAATGTGTTTGGCAAATTCTACGTATTTAATAGTCTTCTATATTAATTATTAAGTAGCTTCATTAAATAATATAAGACAAATCGATAATAAGGAGAGTAACTCATATTTTTTATAAAAATGTTTAAAACTTTTCACCTTTTTAATGTGGGACAAATCCCTTTAAAATGATGCTATATTGAGAAGATCATCTTGAATTTGATTCGAATTTGTGGATCGAAATACTCGTTTTAACTTACTCATTTGGGTCAGATAGAAAATATGAGGTTACACCTCAAAATTAATTGATAGTAAGATGAGTAACTCATATTTTTTTATCAAAATATTGAAGATTTCTTTCCTTTTTGATGTGCGACAAAAATCACAAGATACCTCAAAAAAAAGAAAAAGAAAAAGAACTCAGTTCAAAAAAAATTTGAGCTCTTTTGCTTTAAAAATACAAACCTTTATTGAATGAAAAAATGAATATATAACCATGTAATATTTTTGGCATTATCTATTATCTTTGTATTTTTTTTTCATTTTTATTAATTCAAAAGTAATTTTATATGTATCTTTTCTATTTCTTTTTTTTTTTCTTTCTAATAAATAACTATTTTATTCAAGGCAAAGATGTTAGGATTAAATTCTCGGGCGTTTAGGAATTAGGATTTGGAGGGAACGGGTTGGAGTTAATATTTCTTTTTGGGAAATTGTAGATAATGTCTACATTTCATATACGTTTTTTTTTTTTGTTTTTCACTTTAAATCACTGTCTAATTTAAAATTTTGGGAGGAGAGATAATTATACTATCTCCAAAATGTCATTGATTTAATTGGATTATTTAACCTATTAAATAATTTTAAAAAACATAATTAAATCCCCATTAAAATACGTCAAATCCAACACTCATAAAATAAGGAGGAAATAATTCATTTTAACTAAAAATATATTTTATCAAACAAGATCTTTATAAAATATCTAACATTTGTTATAAAATATTTTATCAAATCATTTATAAATGACCCCAAAAATTTCAAAATCTTTAAATCTCATTCTACTGATTGAGTTCTCTGCTTCTTCTCCAATCTCAATTACCTTATTTCTTTTCTTCATTTGCTATTCCTTAATCCTCCTCATTATTTTCAATTACAATTGCATTCAATGGAGATTGAAATGAGAGAACTTTATATTCAAATTATAAAATTGATCATCCATTCTTAAGAAAATCTATGTTATTTTCGTTTTTCTTGGAGTTTCTTTCTTCCTCCAACTTTTTCTCTTCCAAATAAGGAGTGTAAGTCTTTTTTTTTTCTTCATATTTTTATTTTCAATTTTTTCGTATTCCAACTCACACGTCATCTCCTACATACGACCATTTTTTTTTCAACTTCTATGCAATTCGATTTCTACCACACTACACTTCTAGATAAGTATTAACGTTTTTTGTTTTCCAGATTGATCGACATCAACATTCTATTGGTCACACACGATTTGATGTAACAATGAGAGTATCTCCACTATCGTGTACTCCTCCAACCTACAATATTTTTTATTTTATACAGTTCCAGGTGGAGCAAACGATGTCCACGAGTACGCACACAAGTGTAAGCAAGTTTAACATGCATCTCTTGGTGTACACATGAGTACACAGGAATTCCAATACAATTTGATTTTTGTTTTGTAGATTGGTCGTCATCAACGTTCTAGTGACCACACATGATTTGATGTAACAAGGAGAATATCTTCAGTTTTAGGTGGAGCAACCACTATCCACAAGTATACACACAAGTGTAAGCATGTTTAACATGCATCCTTTAGTGTACATATAAGCACGGTTAATTCCAGTTTTTTTTTTTTTTTTTTTGCAGATTGGTCATCATCAACATTCCAATGATCACACATGATTTGATGTAACAAGGAGAGTACGCACACAATGTAAACACGTTTAACATGCATCCCTTGGTATACATATAGATACATAATGAATTCTAGCAAAATTTATAATTCTAACTACCGTATTGTCAAGTATTGAGTTATTTTTTTATTGCTTACTAAATTTTCGTTTAAGAATTTAGTATTCATTTATTACAACGTGGGTAAAGATGTGTACTATATGTACCGCCAAATTTATGTTGTTGTTTTATTTTCCATATTTCATAATAAACTAATTTAACAACTTTTTTATTTAAAAAAAAATGAAAAATCTAAATTTTATTTTATGTTAGTTGTTTTATTTTCCATATTTCATAATAAACTAATTTAACAACTTTTTTATTTTAAAAACAAAACGAAATGAGGGGTTCAAATATTTTTTTTATTATCAAATTTATTTTTGGGTGGTTAGAAATTTAGATTTTATATTATTTAAATATTTAATTCTTTTGTTGGTGGTTAGGAATGAATATAAAATCTATTTTAATAATTCACATCAATTAAAAGTATTAATAAGAGCATAATAGTCAATTGCAATTTAATTAGTTATTTAATCATTTATAAAAAAATCAGATTTAGACACTCCTTTGAAGTTTTTTGAATTGTAGACATTTACTAAATAATTATCTAAAAATTAGACATTTCTCTAGTTGTCCCTTTCTTTTTTTAGTAAGATAAACATGTATAACTAGTTGGAGGTGGGTTAATTTAGGAGAATTTTTTTTATCAATTCAGAAACTTTTAAATTAATCAATTCGTCAACTATCCAACTTTATATTAGAAGAACTCAAATCAATCCAACTAATATATTTTTATCTTGATTGAATTGAGTTATATGATTGTATTTATCTTATTTCTTTTCTTTTAAAGCCTCACACATAACTAATTAAAAAAAATAAAAATAAAAAGAAAGATATGATAATAAATTGAATCCAAAATATCAATTTCGTTAGTTCATGCTCCCATTAAGCTAAGAATGTCCTTGTTAGTTAATCTTAAATTATTTTTTATGTCGGATTGAATTGGATTGAACGAGCAAAAAATGAGTCAGTAAAAAATCGACGCTAACCCATAGAAGATTACAACTCAAGTCAATTGAGAAAAAACTATAACCCAAACTGGTTTGGGTTTGGTAGTCAAAATTACTCAGTTCTCGACTCTTTTAATTTGTACAGCCTACCTAACATTCTATCAAATTTATAACAACTCCATCAGACCTGAACTTTATTTTTTATTTTTCATGACTTATGATTAGAAATTTAATTATAAATATAAAAATTAAAAGAATTAGGAAAAAGAAAATATATCTATATATTTTGCTGGTCAAAACTAATATGAATTAAGAAGAGTTTATGATTTAACTGAAATGGTTGGTAGTGTGTTGATTTTGTTGTTTGATATTTAATCCTCAAAATTAAATATTTTAATCAATTTAACACTACGGTAACGAATTCGATCATAGAAAGCATTGGGGACATGTTGATTTCGTTGTTTGGTATTTAACACCACAATCACGAGTTAAATTATAGAAATTGATATTTATTTCTCAAATTTAAATATAATTTTGATAGAAGGATAAGGATCGCATTAATCAATAACTAAATTTTAAAAATATAATTTTATTTTCTTACATTAATCATAAAATAAAAACAAAATATATATATTCCTTTTTTTTTTACCAAAAAAAAATATATATTCCACAAACACGACAATTTAGTTCCTTTTTTTTTTCAGAAAAAAGGGAAAACAATAGTTGAGGAAATTCGATAGCAAAATGGAACAGACAGCCACAGATAATCTCGAATGCATTTATTAACGGGTGACAGAATTTCAACAAATGAGAAAGTTAATAATAATAATAATAATAATAATATAAGTTGGCTAATTACTTTGATTTGTTCAAAAAAACCGAAAATTCCATTGTTGGCTGTGGAAAATGAAATAAAGACGGTGCGTACAAAACGTGATCTTTATTATATACAACATTGTCATCAAAAGAAAAACACCAAATTTCAAATATGTTGCCTTCAATTGATAAGTTCAACTTTTAATTTCATTTATTAATCTCTATATATATATATTTTAAAAAATATTAATGATAAAGAGTGAAGAATTACTCGAGTATTTTTTTTATATCTTAAGTCATGTATTTTACCTCAATCAATCTCTTACTATAATTTAATCAATCTCGTACCTCAATAGTCTTTACGTTTCAAAAATTATCTCGCAAAGGCCTTTAATAGTCATCTATTATGGTAATGACGAGGTTAATTCGGCCTTCTTTCAAAAATTAGCTTTCAAGTTTAGAAGATTATGGTTTCGAATCGGTTCTATGTTATTTTAGATTTCTCTTACTTTCGATTCTTTTTAATTTAGATAGTCACCTTCTAAATTGTTGTTTTGAACTAATATGTTGATTAGCAGATGTCCCTGTTAGCGATTTTACCTAAATTGGGAAGTTATGGAGTATTTCTTTTGTTGTTTGAGTATGAAAGGTTCGTTTTTCAAAATAAGAACTTGGTTAACCATCCAAAGATTCATAATAACACTTACAAATTATATAAGGTTAATCAACAAATTAAACATTTATATATATAATTACAACTCTTAATAATGAATCGATCAAAATCATCATGGAGTGGTTCAAGTGGTAAAAGAGCACCTTGGAATGCTTAATATGATGAATTCAATCCATGATGACCACCTATCTAAAACTTAATTTTCTGTGACATAAGTGGTAAAAGAGCAAAATCACCAATAGACAATTGTTTCAGTGTGGAAATCTTGAAAATCCATCGATCAAAATGGCACCTAAATCTTATTGAATGTCAAGATATTCGATATTCTTCCATTATCATGTATAAAACTTGAATTACTCCAATCCAATAAACTTTAAGTTGCCCACGATGCACTGCCGACGCTTTTCTTTCTCTCTTTTAGATTTATTAGTCAAAGGTAAAATTATAAATATGTATATATAGTTGTAATGTGAAGTAGAATTATAGGTCAAACTTTAATATACTTCTTGAAGTTGTTGTATTGCTACTTGAGATGAATTAGGCAAGTTGGACTTTGTTGTGGCTGCTAGACTTTGCTTATATTCTTAATCAATGTGTTCGATTTTATATTTTTTTCAAAAAAATTCCAAACTACCGTAATAAACCATGTGCATCAAATATGATTTTATATT
>JBBMKA010000452.1:0-12592 GCA_037833695.1 Sechiopsis laciniata | reverse complement strand
ATTACCAAAATGCCCCTAGAAGCTCAAACTGCCCTAACGGCCCAACCAAACAACTGAAACATCAAACGAACGAACCTAGGGAACCGAAAAGGAAAACTAGGCCGTTACAATTGTAACGGCCCAGGTTTTCATCCTGATTCCTCAGGTACATTTCCTAGTTAATTCGGTTGTTTTGTTGGGCCGTTAAGGCAGTTTTAGCCTTGAGGGACATTTTGATAATTTCAGCTTTAGGGGCTAGCTTGGTGATTTATTGAGCTTCAAGGTTAGTTCTGCATTTTAATGACTCTTGAGCTGTTGTCGCAATTTTACGGCTTTGGGGGTTATTTTTACAATTTCTGAGTTTTTGCGACGTGTCCAGGTTGGGAGTTTTAATTGATCGATCGATTGATTAGTCCCTCATTCGCACATCGTTCCTAGAGAAAGAGATAGAGAGCTAGAGAGAGATTGCCTCCTCACCTTCTTCTCCATCGATCTCCCTTCCTCTCCTCCATCGTTGATCCTTGTCGAGCCCTAGCCATTGAGATCGCATCGCAAAGCCAGCCGCCGATCGCAGCAGCACATACGCCCTAACCCCAGCCGCTCGCACGTGACCCCTCGCCGATCACAGCCTGCCTGCATCGCTGCTGCTCACCCACGCTCATGCTTGCCTCGCAGTGCCGCACGCCTCGTCCAGCTACCGCATCGCTATCCAGCGCATATGCCTGTGTTGTTCCATCCGTATGGCCTCGCCTCGCTCTCACCATGCTGCAGCCCCACCGCAAGCACACGCCTGCACAGCCAGCCTGCTCTTCGCAACCACGCACGCTTGCTCGCTGCTGCATGTCTGCACAGCCCTCGCACAGCAGTTCAGCCTCTCTCGGCCACACGTGTCCTTGCCGCAGCCGAGGCCCCGTGCTCCGAGTCTGCCGTTGGTTTGGGTAACCTCTATTCTCGAGCCCTGTTGCTTTTGGTTAGCCTGAAGAATTAGTTAGCTATTTAGATATTAACTATCAATTATTACTATTGTCTAGGTTGATTATTCGTGGTTGGCTATCTGCAGCTCAAGGAGCATATACTGTTTGTTCTGTTCTATTTCAGGTAAGGATTTCTTGTTGTGGTTGTGTGGACCCTACGTGAATATACATTGATGGTATTGTATGCTGCTTGTTTTACTGTTTTATGAGCATGTCTTAGTGATAGTTGATGTGATATCCTGACTGTTTGAGAGCATGCCTTGACTTCTTGTGATACGTTTGTTAGTACCATGCTAGGGTTTCTCGTCTTTATTGTTAAGCATGTTGTGATCTGTTATGAACTGAACGAGTCAAACTCTTAGCATAGCTTCAGTTAGGTTGTCATCTTCTAGAGGCTGAGAGCGAACACGATGCATGTTGTCCCCACCAGGTCGGGACCAGCGAGAACAGATTCTCGCCCTGATAGTTGGTTGTGGAGTAGCTACCACCCCGACATAAACCTAGTCTGTAGCCTGCTAGAGCGGGGTTCTTTCCTTGGTGTAAGCCTATCTTAAGACGACCTTTAGCTTCAGACATTGGTGTGAATAGGCTGCTACAGTTTGGTGCCGAGGGCCTCTCACTGGCTGTGGATCAGTCGACACTATTCTGAGTCTTAGGCATGCATACCTGGACTGTCGTAGTTTGTGTAGGCCTACATATGCCCCAGTTTACAGCAGCATGAGGTGTGCGCGCACACGCATTAGATGCCGAGAGGACGGCTCCCTCGGGCTAATGTCGTCAGTACACCATCCCATTCCTGTTTAGAGCCAGATACTTGGGGACTCACCCAAGTCTCCAGGATCAGTTAGAGAGCTAGTCACCTAGCCGAGAGTTAGAGACTCTCGAGGTTTGGGAGTTATTTTGTTAAATCAAGTTTCTGTATCTGGTTTGTAGGCTGTATTACATGTATGCTAGGATACTAGATGATGTGTTGTTTGCGTACTGTACCCCGGCTGGGGATTCTTACTGAGTTCCTTTGTACTCATCCTTATTTCTATGGTTTTCTACTAGGTAACTTGGGACAACACCGAGATGGCTAGAGGAGGAGCTGATGGATCATGGGAGTCCGCTGTCCAGCTTTCTATTTATTATCTTTTGTTTCATCATGTAGTCAGGAATTGAGTTCCCGTTTTCTTTTATAGTTTATGTTTGAAACCTATTTTAATAATCTCTGGCCAGAGGCTCAACTATATTGTTTTTTATCTATGGTTTTGGACTGTTACGTCTCCTTTTAAAATGATTGAGTTTCCTTTCATGTTTTACATGTTTTTAATGATTTTAAATTCATGCATGCTGAGTAAGAACTACTTTAGAACTATTTTAGAGTCAGAAGATGAAGTATTGACAGAAGATGATGTCAACACTCTTTTTTTATACAATAACAAAACATTGTATAAGAGATCCAGCAATGTATCAAGAAAGGTCGGCTAAGATTCTGATGAACCTCAGATGTCTGACTCTCGGAGGCTTTCGAGGGTACAGAGACATGTTCATTACCAAAGTCATGATTCAGACCAATAGCGCCCTATTGATCTAGAAGAAGAAGTTCATACATGGACTTCCAAAGAATTTTGCTTTGAGAATAAAGGATGGTCTTAAGTCCAAATACTCTGGCAATATTCAATGGGACTCCATAACTTATGGTGATCTCAATTCCTATATTATCCAAGAAGGACTCAAGCTTTGCGGCGAGGTTAAAACCTAAGCAAAGATCGCTAATCCTAGTTCTAGAAAAGTCGAGTTAGGCCTTTTCTGTGAACAATATGGATGTAAGCGAATTGAAGCCCTTCCTCTTAAAAAAGAAGAACCTCAAGAAGATTCTTCAATAAGTCGTCAAGGCCTGCTAGTGCTGCTGACAATCAGACCTATCAAAATTAACCTTTTCAAAAGAGAAACTTCAATCCCCGATATCAAAATAAATATCAGGGAAAAGGCAAACCTAATTCCTTTCAAGGGAAACAAGTTTGATACAAGTGCAAAAGCTCCAAACATTAGGCCAACAAATGTCCCGTACGCGGCAAGATTAATGAGCTCGAGATTGACGAAGAGCTCAAAGATCAAATTCTCAACATGGTCTTATCTGATTCCGAGGATGACGGAAATGATAGTGACTATGTTATTGATCGGATTCTTAAAGTTAATGAAGAATCTGATAGTGATTCAAGTAAGAGTAATTCCAACGATGATGACGGCAGGAGAGTTTGCGTTGGTTGCGTAAATGTCCTCACTACAGATCAGAGGACTTTGCTAAACATTGTTGACAAGGTTAATGATCCAAAAATTCAAAAGAAGATTCTAACAGATCTTCGTACTTCAATTCTTGCTTCAGATGAAGCAGAGACATCCAAGAAAAAGGAATCCAAAATTAAGGATTCTTTCAAACCTTATGAATTTGAAAATTTCCTTAAGAAGTTCGACATGCCTAAAGAGGTCTCAACTAACGAACTTCAAACCGAAGTCAATAACCTAAAAAATGAGGTTGAAAAACTCAAAACAGAAATGTTAGATCATGTTTCAAAACTTTGGGTGGAAGTTGCCACTCTCAAAAGTACTGAAGAAGTCGTTAGAGATCAAGATGTTGAAATCCCCGAGGATTAGAAATCTTTCATTGGACAGATTACTTCAGTAAGGTATCAAAAGTGGTACACTCTTATTACCTTAAAAATTCAAAATTTCAAGATCAATTTAATCGCCCTGTTAGATTCAGGTGCGGACCAAAATTGTATCCTTAAAGGTATCGTACCTTCAAAATATTTCGAAAAGATTTGTGCAAGTCTGAAGAGTGCTAATAATGGACAACTTTAGATTAATTACAAGCTATCGAAAGCTCATATTTGCAAAGACGGTATTTGCTTCGTAATTACTTTCATGTTAGTCAAAGACATAAATTTATAAATAATTTTAGGAAATCCGTTCTTGACTCAATTATATCCTTTCAAGATTATCGAAAAAGGATTAGAATCAAGAGTTAATTCAAATATTGTTTTTGAGTTCATCCGACCTATGTCCACACATAGAGTCGATGTTGTCAAGAACAAAGAAAAGCAAATCAATTTTCTTAAAGAAGGCATTTCTTATAAGAGGATTGAGGAGCAAATCAATAATCCTAGACTAAGTCTGAGGATTAAACAATTCCAAAAGAAGTTAGAACAAGATGTTTGTTTCGACTTCCCTAATGCATTTTGGGAAAGAAAGTGCCATGGCGTTTCTCTTTCCTACACAAAAGATTTCAAGGAGGATGATATCCTTATGAAATCTAGACCAATTTAAATGAATTCTAATCTTCTTGCTTTCTGCAAGAAAGAAATTGATGAATTATTACAGAAGAAGCTGATCAGACCTTCAAAAAGCCCATGGTCATGTGTAGCTTTCTATGTCAATAACCAAGCCGAAAAAGAGCGTGGAGTCCCTAGGCTAGTAATCAACTACAAACCTTTAAACAAAGTCTTGGAATGGATTCGGTATCCAATTCCAAACAAAACTGATTTAATCAATCGCATTTCAAATGCCAAAGTGTTTTCAAAATTCGATCTTAAATCGAGATTCTGGCAAATCCAAATTACAAAAAAGGATCAATAAAAAATTGCTTTCAATGTCCCCTTTGGTCAACATGAATAGAATGTTATGCCCTTAGAGCTTAAGAATGCTCCACCAGAATTTCAAAAAATCATGAATGATATTTTCAATAGTTTAATCAAAATGGATTCCAGAGCATCTAAATTCATTTGGGAAAAAGATGTAAAAAATTTGATTTCAAAACAAATTTTTGCAAGATGGCAAGCCATATTATCTTGCATTAATTTCCAAGTTTTGCCTATAAAAGGCACCGAGAAAGCTCTTGCAGATTACCTCTCAAGAGAGTTTCTCTCTCATCCTTTCTCTTCTCCCCCTCTCTCTCCCAATGAGCGAAAGAATAAACACAAAGGGTAAGTAGCCCGCAAGCACCCTTCTGCTGCAAAATCTAAGCAGTCTTCTGTTGCAGATTCAAAGCAACCTCATGTTGGACAACTAATGACCCTAGATTCATATGCCTTTGAACCTGATTTCACTCTCGTGACCTGGTCTAAAGGAAAATCTAAAATTATTCAAACAGAGTTTTCAACTCAAGAAACATCTTTACCCTCTGTGAAGAATTCTAAAATCTTGTCGACTAGTTCTTCAAACCCGACGACCTATTCAACTACTGTCATTCCTGACCTTTTTATTCCAAAACTAGAAATCAAAGGGTATTTTAAGAAAAATACTACTTACTCTGATTTCATGGTAGAGCCAGAATTCAACGATCCTCAAATTTCAAAGATAGTTGAAAACATTTATCCTGCTGGCATCTTCTTTATGCCAGAAAATATTCAAAAAACACGAAGGTTTTATGAATTTATTCTGGTAGTCACCAAGTCTGCCGAAATCGTTCATACAACCGATGTAAACGATCCAACCAGGATCGTCTATTCAAAACTAAAAATTTTCAAAGTGATGAACCTAACGTGTTGGAATCAGAGTATCCACACAGAGAAATCATTTTCTAAATTGTTCATCCCCCAAACCAATTCCTACTATGACTCTCTTAGAGCTTGGTATAACGTTCTTTTTTACCAAAGCTTCAAACATTCTTGGTTTATTAATTTTTTCCCAAACGCCCATAGGATCTCATATCCTTTGTGGTTCAAATCCTGATGGAATATATTTGGTCTAAAAATCAATATCTTCCATGTACCTATTCAAGAATCATTTCATTATTTTTCCAAAAATATATTTAAAAATAGTTTTCCGATTCAAATGAAATTTTCCATGTATTTCCAAGTTCCTTGAATCCTTCCTAGAACTTTGAACTGAGGAATATTTCAAATTCAAAGACCTTATCGAAGGTCTTCAATATCAAAATGGTAGGATAAATGCAATATTTCCCACTCTGACTTGAAAGCCGTAAAAAGCTGGTTGTCCAAAAACGACCACTTTCAAGATCTTTCAAGTCGAAAACAACAAGAGTTCATGAACAGAAAATCTCGTCTCATGGCAGCTTTGGCTCAAACAACGTCTAAAGCTGACTTCAAGAAAAAGCTTCATGAACTCACCGATGAATCCATATCTTCCCTCCCTTCAAGAGATACAGTAGATATTGATTCTGACGACATATTCATAGAAACACAACCGTAATTGTTGGAAAACTAAAGATTATTCAAAACTACGAATATTCAAAAGTTACGATTAATTCAAAGACCGTAATTGTCATTAAACTATTTTGTAAAAAAAAAAAAAGTGTTTATTATTTTCTGTAAATTATTGTTTCTTGTAAATTTAATGTAAATTTAAGTTTGTAAATTTCGCATAAATACAAGTTCCAATCGAGATAAAGCCATGCCAGTCAAAGAAGACCTTTTCAACAAAGAGCAACCTGAAGCCATAAGTTTTGGCTTAGAAGATACTTTGGATTATCTTCACTCCACGAAAATTCGATTTCCAAAATCCATCAGCCCAAGGCTATAGAGTTCTCCAGGAAGTCCAGGCAGTAAGACGTGAGAGGTGCAGAGAGTCCATTGGCAGTGAGCGTAGGATAGAGCTATTGAATACGTGAAAATCTGGAGTTTGTTCGATGCCTACTTTGAATATGCTTTCAAAGTGGATGGGGTTAGGCTTGCGTTTGTAGAAAAGAAGATTCGACTTGTCGGTCATAATTAATTTGTCTTAACAACTTGACATTTTCGAGATATAATTTCAGGTAATTTTTTAAGAAAAGAGAAACTTTATTTTTTTGACATATTAAGAAAAGTTGTCATTGACCGAATGGGTCAGTGGCGCAATGGTTTCATTGTTTGGTTGTAAACCAGTTCAACACCAGCGTCACAGGATCAATCCCAAGAATCGGTGTTTGTTCCCCCTTCCCGAATATGTACTAAAAAAAAAAAAAAAATTGCCATTGGATTGGAGTCAATTAGGAGTTGCCAATTATAGAAGCCATAAATAGAAAGGCACATAGACACAAACTAAAAGGACAATTTCTCCTCTAATAAAAAGAATTATTATAATTTCTGGAGAATTTGTTCTCAGTAACGACATTTTAGTTGTAAATTTTAATTATAACAATTTTATAGAAATATTTCATTCATCTTCAAACTTTGGATATTTTCTTTTATTTGTAAATTCCAATTTTGAACTTCACCATCTCATGGATTGAATACTATCTACTACACTAATTCAAAACTATATGTGACACTAATAAAATTATATGCGACACTTATTAAAAACTATATTGATTGAAGACTATTTGTGACACTGATTGAAGTCTGTTTGTGTAATTGATTGAAAACTATATATACATTGATAAAAATTATTTGTTGCACTGATTGAAACTATCAAACATAAGTGAGTTTTTTCATTTTTTTATTAGAACCTTCCGAATTTTCTACTACACAATTTTATTTATTTATTTATTTTTTATTTTATTTTTTTAAAGTTGCTATTTATAAAATTGTTTTGGTTTTTTTTTTATTATTAATGAAAAATTCCCTATAAATTACCTACATACTATTTTGTCAAATATATAAAAATTCAAGTTATATATACGAGTGTAAATTATAATTAAGTTTATTTTGTAAAAGTGGATTCTTACCAAAACTGATTAAAAAAAAACTTCTTTAATGAACGAAAAGGCCTTCGCGAATATATATATATATATATAGACACCTTCCATAACTGAATTTTTCATTGGATTCATTCAAGAGTTAGAATGATCTGCCAATTATTATGGCTATAAATAGAATTGCACATAAACACAATCTAAAAAGAAAGACAAAGTCTCCAAGCAACAAAAAAATGTATGTATACTTTGTCAAAAAAAAATTTAAAAAAAAAAAAATTATATATATATATATATATGGCTTCTAGAATTTTTTTAGGTTAACTTAACTTGGAACTTTTCTTCTTTCTCTACAATATTTAATGCTGAGCTCTTTATAATATTCCTTTCTTTCTTATACTGGTGGTAGTTTTGATTATAAAGCATTGCATAAAATGATATTTTAAAAAAGAACTGTTTAAATGGTCTTTCATTTTTTTTAGGATACTAAAAGGTCTTTCATTAGTAATATATGATCATAAAAATAAATGGAAAAATATATTTGAGGTCTAGTTTTATTTTGATCTATATATTTCGACATTAAACACTTTTATCGGTAATAATTCAACAGTATTTACTTTTAGTCTAAAAAGATAACAAAATCGTTAATTACATAAATTTCAGATGAATTAATTATTAATATTTTATGTATATTTAATTTTTAAAAGAAATTAAATATAAAAATAAACTAAAAAAATACATCCAAACTAAAAGTAAACATTATTAAAATTTAGAGTAAAAGTATTCAATTTAAAAATATAGAGATCAAATTAAAATTTAAATCTCAAACTTGATGACTAAAAAAAAATTAAATAGTTTTCTCAAAACAATTCTTATTTAACGCTTTATAAAGTTAGAAAAAAAATTTAGAGACCAAAAATGAAATGAAAAGGAGTGTCCCTGAGAACGGCGTCGTTGATTGTTTAAAATAGCTTGATTCAACAACATATTCTATCTCTATCTCTAGTATTATATTTGCAGTACGATTTTTAAAATAATTCATCTATAGTACATGATATCTATCAGTAGTATTCTATCATTGATTGAATTCTATCAGTGATAAAACTAACTAGTGATAGAATTCTAGTGGTGATAGAATTCAATTTGGATCTCCTACTAAAAAGAAATTAGTTTGATTTTGTGTTATAGATAGAAATATTTTGCCATTTTTTTTTTATTATACATGTAAAATTTTTTTGAATTTTTTTTTAAAATCATAATAAAATACATTGTTATCTCTTAAAATTGAATCTCGTGCATGCCCTAATAATGTGTAATGAAATCAACTATTAAATATAACGATTGTCTATGGGTGGACAAGTTCAATTTCTCGTTTTAAAAAATTAGATAAAAAGAAATTTAAATCTTAATTTTATATGCGTCTCTTAGGTTAAGAAGAGCAATACTTACTTAAGGGTGGATAAATATATTGAAAATACTTACCACCCTATGAACCACATATTTTTATTTTTCTTTAAATAATACTGCACTTTAACATTTACCTCTCAATCAATCAAAGTCAATTCTTTTAAAAAAATAAAAATATGTGGTCTATGCGGTGGATAAGTATTTTCAATATACTTAACCACCCTTAGAAAAGTATTACTCGTTTAATAAAATTAAAAAGCATCCTCTTTCTTCTTGGAACACATCACATTGCATGCATTTTTTTTATTGATAGTTTGTTTGGTTGAAATAGATTTAAGATGCAAAAAGGAGCCGTTTAGAGAGAGAGACACCAACTTTGAAACGGAAAATTTGTTCATAAACGAAGCCGCCATAGAGAGAAAAAACAATACTTTTAGTGACAGAAAATGCAGCTTCCCAGGTGAGTTCGAACAACAAAAGGAATCATCTTTTTATAAGAAGTTAAGGGCGGCTTGGAGGATTAGAATCTAATTAGCGTCTTACTAAATAATTTAAACTTTGTTTGTTTTCTTACTAATATTTGATTAAATTAGGTATTTAATTTGGATTGAATTCAGATTTTTTTAGTTTTTTTTTTTTTTTTGAGTACTTGGGAGAAGGGAGATTACAAATATTACAAATACCGATTCTAGGGATCGAACTCGTAACCGTGAAATGGAAATAAATTAACTCCAAACTAGATAACCAATCGCGCCACTGACCCATTCGGTAGATTTGTTTAATTTTAAACAAACCTGGAAATGGGGTTTGGTTGAAGTTATTAATGTGTTTGTTTATGTTCGAATTCACTATTTAATCAATTTGAAGGAAGCAGACATACACAAACAAGTCGCTATCAATTTTTTAAGGTTAATCACATGATTAAAGTAACCATGGTCTAAACTAATGATAGAGAGTGGAAGCGAGGAGGAAAGGGGATTTGGGCTTTGGTATTTTTTTTTCTATATTCATTTGGATATTGAGAAGGACTAAGTAGGGAAATAGCTACTTTTACGGGGAAGAAAATAAACGTCACATGTATACCTTTTTAAGAGATTTAAATTATTGTCTAAATCTAAAAATATGGAATTAATTAATTAAATTAATATATTATAAATGACGATTGTATCCTTTTTGTGAGTTTGTTTTTTAATTTGTTTGATAATCTCATTATAGTAGATATACTCTAACTAACTCCTTTAAAATTTGAATTAAAAATTTTAAAATTATAACGGTTAGAATCGAAATATACGGATAAAAAATTCGTTGAACATAAAAAAAAAGAATTAAAATAATTTTCAAAATCTCTTCCAGGCGTCCGTCCAGCCGTTTACATATGCATACATATAGTCGCATTTGAATGGTGGTTAGATTTTTGTATGTGATAAAAAATAGTTAACGATAATTAAATTCTTACTTGTCATGCACAAAGCATAATGATTATTTGGTAGGTGAGAGCAACCTCGTTTTTTAGTGCTGAGAATCATTCGGTATTCTTGTGAAACTCTAATGGAAAAAAATCAAAATTCATCCATCTCCCCGCGTGTATGAAGTTTGATAGAATACATCAGCCCGCGTGTGTGAAGTTCCATCCTCTTCCACACCATAAGAGCGAGCTTTTCCCCTTCGGCTGCCATGATCCTCCGACTGAAACTTTTCCCACCAAGAAATCGGGTAAGTCTGCATTATCATCCACCATGAAGAAATATGTGAACTAGTCGTTGTTGCAATCTCCTGTGTCGTATAGCTGCCTACATAATATAATCCTTTATCAGTCTATTATGATGTATAATGTGCACTGATGATACAAATGGGGTATAAGCTTGTACATATGGTGACCACAAGTACAAATCCTTGCATAGAAACTCATTCAACTCATCCTTGTTTGACAACGTGAGCCTAACTTTTAACGCAACCGGGGAATCGGGGATGTTTGCGTTGTACATCTGAGTGTGTACGATTACAGTTTCTCCAAGGATGAAGCAATCGTTCATCCTGGAAAACCTGCTGTACATTATGATTATGTCCCTATCTTCAACGAGTTGAATAATTGTGCATCATTCTGAACCATCTTAATTGAAGAAAATGGACAATATGGTCAAACTTTCGCCAATATCAAGCACAAATGCAACTAAATCAATAAGTTGATTAATTGTTGTATCGTATGCTATTTCAATTGTCACCGCATATAATTGGAGTAGATATCTCTTTCATCCCAGACCCCATTGAAGACAACTGCGATGGGCATACCTCCAATGTTGCGAAACCAAAATCCTTGCGATGTGGACTTTAGGGAAAACTGCAAATGTGTGGATCATGAAGGTAGTAGGAATTTTGATCTTCAATAGTGGTTTCATGATTAGGGAAAGATCGTAAAATTCTAATCTTCAACTGGTGAGGTGGAATGTGGTTAAGTGACAGAGATTGGTTATTCAGTATAAAATTCATCTTTTTGTCATTCAACACTATTTATAAAGAGATTTTTTCAAATTTTAATTTGAATTAACAATAAAAGAGGAGATATAGTGGTTATTCAGTATAAAATATGATTTTTTTAAAAACTTAATTTGAATCCCATTAAAAAATAAAAAATATTTCAAAATAAAATAAATAGATATTGAAGGTGGTTACAATACTACAAAAAACAGTATAGGTGACACTTAGCTTTTTTACATAGTTGACATTTATGAAAAAAACGTCAAATAATATACTTTAAATATGAAAAGCGTCAACTAATATCAAAAGGCGGGATAGGATTTGTAGCTTCCTTTTACTTGACGTGTTATGTGTGTTAACTATTATTATACATTTGTTGATATATACAAAACGTCAATTAATACTTATTAAAAATTAAAATATTAAATCTAATTTAAATAAAAAAAACTTAAAGCATTTAAAAAAAAAAAAAATTAAAGTGTTAAAACTTAAAATATTAAAATTGAGCGTGTTTGATTTAGGGTTTTCATTTTAAGTCTTAAAATTTAAAATTTTTCTGCTAAAAAAGCCTCCACAGTCAACTCTTCTTTTGCCCATTCTTTTTCTGGTGCCCGTTCTGTCAGTCTCTGCCGCTATTTTTTACTCCGAAAAACCTAGTTGCCTAGTGAGCAATAAAATCGCACTTGCGCAAGTATACGCAGTTTGCAGTAAGAAATAAGTAAATTATCGATCTCCACATGAACTGTGATTTATCTAGTGTGATTGTTAGAATTGAATAGAAATAAACGAATGGTTGTTGTGATTGATTGGGTTGAATAACATAAATGAAATAAAAAACAGTTGTAAGACAGATTGCGAGAGAATAAGGCTAAACCAGGGTACTTATGGAATGAATTAGCAAATGTTGCAAAGAAACATGCAGTAAGGGGTAACTATCATACTACGCCACTCAAACTTCTGCTTCTGCTTTCGTTCGCATCAAGCCCGGCTTCTGCCGCAACTTGATGTAATGATCCACCAGTGCTATGTATGCAGTATTTACGTAATTATTCCTAAGCTTCGATTTAAAGTATTAAAGACTTAATACTAACCTACTGAACATGCAAACTAGACTTAGGTTATTTCCTCTTCCGATTTACAACCT
>JBBMKA010000411.1:0-12596 GCA_037833695.1 Sechiopsis laciniata | reverse complement strand
GGGTATGTGTTCCAAATTTTGCATTTTTTATACCTATTAATTATGTTTATATCAGAATTTGATACATTTGTTAAATTGTATATAGGAACCACTGGATTTTGGTCGTCTTAATTCCTACTGAAAATACGTTGTATGTTTTCAACTCGCTCGATAAAAATTCGTTCAACCAGAGTTTAGTTCGTATCATAAATAAGTAAGTTTCTAAATTAATTAACTTTTGAACTTTGAATTTATTTATTTTATTATTCTAAATTAATAACTTTCAACTTTATTTATATAGTACCTACTGAGTATGGCAATTAAGACACACGCTGAAGGCCTTAAAATTAAATTAGACATGGGTGAAGGTAAAGTTGAATCAAATCCTTTTGTTATCATTTTTTGTCATTTTCAATTATCGTACTAAATATGTAATTATTTTGTTTCACTAGTGCCCTCAACAAACTGGATCAATAGTGTGTGGATTTTACGTCCAAATATTCATACGGAAGATGATACACAACACATTCACGCACGTATCGCAACTTGTAAGTTTTATTTTATACATTCATGTTAAATATAATAAATATATATATATTTATATATATATATACATTCATATATATATATATATATATATATATATATATATGAATGTATATATAAGATACACTAATTTCGTGTTTTTAATTATATGTTTTAATATTATAGTTTAGCGCCGGCCCGCCCACATTCACTCAAGCCAAGATTGATGAGATATGAGTAGAATGGGCAGAATTCATAGCTAGACATTTGATACTAAATTAGTGTTTGTTCTTTGTTTAGGTATGGAGAAACAAATCTAATTGGTCTCATGTTGTATTATGCTTATCTTCAAAGTTGTAGTTTAGATGTTAATTGAATATGATTTTTATATTGATGTGCATATGTATGTATGTAGTTTCTTTGGAGGGACAAAGTCTCATTTATTGTAACAGGTGAAATGTTGTTGTTATATATAACAAGTGAAATTTTTGGAAATTGCATTATTGCGCCGTTATGCTGTCTAAATTTTTGGTGCATATTCATGCATATGTTTATAGAAATTAGAAAGTTAGGATTCCATGCATGAGTTAAAAGAGTTTCATATTGTTTAGAAGTTAAAAATTGAGGGATTAGGAAAGTGTAGACGTTGCTTAATGATTTGCTGGTGTATCTTATAAAAGAGTTTTTTTTATAAAGTGATAACGTAATTTAATGGCGGGCACATATATGCCTTTTTTTTATGAAGTGATGAGGTCTTTTAATGGCGGACACAAATAAAGTGATGAAGACTTTTAATGGCGGGCACAATATATGCCTTTTTTTTTATAAAGTGTTAACATATTTTAATGGAAGGCATAAACGAGGGGACCATTTTAAAATAATCTACCCGAGACCTAGCAGTTTCAGGGGGATTTTTTTTTAAACGAATCTGTGGCAGTCTCTGACACGTGCCATAGAATAGTATTGCCCGCCACCTATAACTCAAACTCGCACGCCATAGATACTTATTGGTGGTAGGCCGTGCCCGCCACCTATAACGCAAACACGCGCACCTTTTGGTGGTGGTCGTTGCCCGCCATCGATTGTAGGCGCGCCATCAATTTGCTACAATGTCACTTATATTGATGGCTGGCTAGTGTTCGCCATTGATTTTAAATAATGGGGGGATACGCCCGCCATTTATTCACGAAATTCTACTAGTGGTTCTTCGTGTTTGCTTGTCGATTTATCGAATTTCATAACCTTCGAAGTAATTTTGGACTTCAAAAGGGGATTTTATCTTCAGAACTTTTGAGAGACTTCAACTTTGGTGAATTCTCTCTAGAATTCTAAATTTCTCCACCTTCAAAGCACTTTTTGGCTTCAATAGGTTATTTGATCCTTAAAATTTTGGAGAGGAATCATCTTTTAAGAATTCTCTAGAATTTCATATCTTTTTCCCACCCCCTTCAAATGAAGGAGAGCTCCTCTATTTATAAGAGCACTATGAACCATGGACTTGGGCCTGGCCCTTGAGCTTGGCCTTTTGGACTTGGATTATTTGGTTTGGCTCACTAAATAAACTTTGGTCTGGTTTAATTTTGACCCAAATTCGAAATAAACCAACTTTGGTCCAATTTAATATTGAGAAATATCATCCTAAAATTTAATTTAATTTCGCCATTAAATTTGGGATAATGATGTGACAATCTATGATTGGCCAATATTTCTTAGTCAACACACATGTCTCGGTATAGGAATCCTAATAACCCGTCATTCAAAAAAAATTCTAATAACCCGCGTTTCAAAAAGATATCTGAACATGATTAAATATTCTTCGTTTAGACAGTTTAAAATATCCGGACATCTTGAAATACTCGAATATCTCACATTCTTACAAAATAAACAAGTGCTCATTTAATGAGAATTTCATATTATCTCAAACCAAACAACCCTTAAAAGATTTGTGGTTTGAATTCTTCAACCCTATTATTGTAAAAAAAAAAAAATATTAAATCTCACTTTAAAAAATTATTCAAAGTATTTATTGGTAAAAAAAATAAATTAACATATTTAGTTGAATATCGACTAATATCAAGAAATTTTTGGAGAACTAAAATGGTATATGTTTTTTTTTTCTTTGAGTAAAAATAGTATAGATTCAATCAATGATGGTGTTAAAAATTACTCTTAAGAATAGTTAAGATACTTGTAAGTCGATCCAAACAGTTATAGATAACTAAAAAATATCAATGCGTTAGCACGTGTGAATATCATTTTTAATAATTAGATAATATCAAATATAATATTTAGGTAGAAAATTACTATACTAATAAAAACATTAATTTATTTGTTAAAAAAATGTCTAATATGTGAATGATTTTTTTTTATACTAATTTCTTTTATTTCAATTCCCAGTATAAATCTATAATTGAACATTGAACATAGTTAATATTACAAAAATGACAAAACAACATATTAAAAAAATATTGAAACGGTGCACTTAAAAATGAAAATATAAGAAATTAATATTAACTTCAAAACTAAAACATAGGCTTATATGATCAATAACACAAATTTAACATATTTATATATAATATAATTTTAAAATACATATATAAAACTCATAATTCGTTAAATAAAAAAATTATAAATAATACTCCCCTAAAAATATATGATCATCTAGTAAATTATTTTTATGATATTTAATATTTAATATTTATTTTGATTCTATTGCATTAATAATAATTATAAATAATAATAACAACAATATAATGATTATTTATCACAATAATTCTTTAACATTTGTGGCAAATGTATCATTCACTTTTTTATGAAATTTGAGAGATTGATATTTTATATATTTTTATTTTTAAATTAATATATTATATTAAAACAAATTCTTCATCTTTTATATTTGCATCGAAATAAGATAGCAAACTAATTTTTCAGAAAAAAAAAAAAAAAAAAAAAAAAAAAAAAAAAACCAAAAAAAAAAAAAAAAAAAAAAAAAAAACAATGATCACACAAATGTTATAAAAAATATTTTTTCCATTATTGTCATTTCTACTCAGTGAATTCATCAGTGTGTGCTGTTCTTGCTGGCTTTCATTTTACATGGTTTTTGTAGTTCAATAATGAAGATTGAGAATTCGAAACCCATGACCTATAAATGTCGTTGAATTATTACTCTTGTTGACATTACCTAATTGTTCGACCTTCTTTCTTGTATAATCTAATATCCATCATTCTACTTTCTTTCTTTTTTCATATAAAGATATGTATTCATGAATAATTTTAAGAATTTATTGAATAACCATCTTTAAAAACGTCTATCTCTATTCTATTTTGTTGTCTAGTTTATCTTTTGTAATTCAAACCAAAATTTGAAAAATATGCAAATAAAGAAACGTGAAGATGATATACTATATGTTTTATTTTAATTTTTTATTAATTATTTTTGTAATTCAAGAACAAACTTGAAATATGTGCAAATAAAGAGGCTTATGGACTTAAACAAAATGCTTGAATCGAAGTTATGTTTTAGTTAAGTTAATAATTTTTTTGGATTATTTTCTTCTTCTTTAAGCTATCATTTAGTATGATTTTATGAAAATAAAATATATTAGTATTAACTAGTTAACTTCCCACATAAATATTTGAGAGAGGAAGAGAATAGAAGATGGAAAATTGTTAACTTTTATTTCCAAGTAAAAATATAGAGTTCTCTTCAACATATTTTACCAACACTTTAAAAATATTTCAGTTTTTTTTTTTTTTTTAATCTTTTATCTATGTATGTGTAGAATGAGTAAATGTATAAATTCCTTCTTTTTAAAGAGAACTCTATTGAAATGTGTAAATTTCTTTTTTTTTTTAAAAAAACAAAACAAAAGAAAGAAAGAAGAATGTGTAAGGTTCTAAGACTTGAAAACTATGTTCTAAAATAATTAATCATAATATTTATTTTGATTTTTTTTATAAAACTTTTGCATTATAATAATTATAAATAATAATAACAATATAATAATTATTTGTGTATGACATAACTCTTTTAACATCTGTGGCAAATGTATCATTCTCTTTTTTATGAATTTGAGAGATTGATATTTTTTTTATATATTTTTATACTAATATAGTATTTTAAATAAAATTCTTCATCTTTAATATTTGCATGGGAGTAAGATAGCAAAGTAACTAATTTTTCAGAAAAAAAGACTCAAAGAAAAAAAAAATCATAGAAATGTTATAAAAAAAAAGAGTTTTTCAATGGTTAAGTCATTTCTTCTGGGTGACTGCTCTTGCTCGCTTTCCCTTTACATGATTTTCTTAGCTCAATAATAAAGATTGGGGATTCGAACACATGACTTATAAGTGTCGTTAAATTATTACTCATGTTGACATTACATGATTGTTCGACTTTCTTTCTTGTATAATCTAATATCCATATTTCTACTTCTTTTTTTTTCGTATAAAGATTTGTATTCATGAATAATATTAATAATTTTATTGTAATCTTTTTTTTAATAACTCTATAGAATTTATTGTAATATAACTAAGGATACTTAAGAAAGTAATGTATATTACAAAAAAACAAGATTCGAAAAAATACATAGACATGCATATATAATTTTCCTATTTATAATTTATAATTTCTTTTTGTACATCTTTAAGTACTCGTTTCTTAAATTACAAAAGATACATCAATGATACAAAATAAAATTAAAAGAAAAGTTAAATAAAGTAATACGATAAAATTTATAAGCCATAATAAGGCGTGAATTGTAAATAAAATTAAAAAGATAGGAAAGTACACCAAAATCTATAAGGAAAAAAACTCACATTTGGTAGATGAATGTTGAAGTAGAACTATATATTATTGTAGGAGAGGAAAAATACAAAAGAGAAAAAATCAAGAAAATGTTTAGATAAAATAATTCAACCTACAACAAAATTTAAAAGCAAGGACATGAATAATGAATACAAAAAAAAGATAAAATAAACCAACACATAAGAAAAGACTTACATTTTGTAGAAAAATGTTGAAATAAAGCTTCATATATATATATATAGAGAGAGAGTTGGAGGAGAGTAAAGTTACAAAACTTTTGAAATTTCTTCATTAAATTAAATATTTAAAAATAAGATACAACTTTTCATATTTTTACCCCTCATTTGGCATATATTTATTTTAATTTATATGCATTTGAAATCGACATGTGTAAAAGGAATGTAAAAAGATGCTAGCTGATTTGTAACCTCTCAAATTGTTACAAAAAATGTAGCAACTCCGAGGGGCGGACTTAAAGAATGTATTGGTTACAAAATTAAAAGTTTAGAGATCATTTTTCTTGTGGAATTAAAAAGTTATATGACACAACAATTAATTTTTTACTTTATTTTATTTTTATAAATATTTAGTAACGCATTCTATATTTTTATACATATATATATTTTTTAACTTTCATTTATATATATACTTTTCCTTAGCCCTTTTATTCTATATATATGTTTTGTTCTTGTACTCAATAAATATATATATATATATATATATATAGTATAAGTTATTCTTTTTTTTTTAACCATTTCATTTTTATAAACACAATCTTTTTTTATTGTTTTTCTTTTCTTTTAGTATGTGTTTACAAAATCTATTATTTTTATTGAATAAAAAAACTATAGAAACTCTCTTTTGTATATTATTATATTTTTTATTTACCAAACAACTATTTAAAATATTTAAATGTACAAAAAACTATAATATTATATTTTTTATTTGCTGGACATTTTTTAAAATAAATAGATCTATTAAATAAAAAATTGAAACTTTAAGCATTTAATTAAGTTTTTTTGAAGCACTGATATTTAGAAACATATTAATAATTTTTCATGATCAAATATTTGGCATTCGGAAAAAAAATTATACTACAAAAAAGGTGGCATTAGAAAAAAAAAAGTTATACAACATAACTTTTGGGCCCCAAACATCGAACCTGGATCTGCCCCAGGTAACTCCAAAGATGTTTCTTTGATAATAACGGTGGGTATAATGTAACGACCCGACTTTTTAAATGACTCTAATGGGGGCGTTACTCATGCATGACTTGAAAAAATTTTAAGATAGAACGGCACGACGTGCATTTTCATTACTTAAAATAAAATAGATAGTTTCAAAAGCTGAAAAACAGTTCTAAAACAAAGTTTGAGATCCCATGAAAAGTCGTAAAACATAGAAACAACAAACAAGTTCAAAACTAAAGCATAGTAGAGTTCAAAATAACTAAATGCGATAAAACAATGTGGAAGATAATGAAGTCGTGCCCATGATCATACAGTTTCACAGTCAGCCACCTCGCCGTGCTCCCATACCTGAGAGATATAAGGGGTGAGTACATATATAAATATATATCAGTAAGAAGTTCATTATAGGGGAAATCATGTAAGCACTAACAGGACTCGAATACTCGAGCTAAGGACAACATGCCAAACAATAGTAGGGTCGATCCACTGATCAACCATTACTAGGTTAACGGTACTCATGCTGTGACAACAGGGGCAGACATGAATGCTAACAAGTCATCTGACCTCTGTCAGGAAAAGACCGCGAGTAAAGGTAACACACAGGTTCCCTAAGCCTCGGGTCGGGACACGTCGCATACCGTGTCCGCGGAGACATACTCAAATGTCTCAGGTTAGCCTGACCCCTATCAGGGACCCACCCTGAGTGAGAGAAACACACAGAATCTCTAAACCTCGGGTAAGACAACGACACTTAGGTCGTGTCAGCAAGGACATACACGAATGTCGTGCAAAATGCTGAACGTATTAGGGACTATGAAGGAGAAAAGAGATCTCTTCAGAGAGGTTTTTCAACTTATACAAAAGTTTACTTGAGTGAGATGAGAATGAAAGCTTCCAAGACTTCCTATTTATAGTGGAGTGATGAAGGCTCCAACTTAGAGCTTTTCGATGTGGGACAAAACATTATGCATTTTTCTCATTTGATTTTTCCATTTAATTGTCGAAAAAATCATATTTTTATTTATTTTAATTGATATTTATCCAATAAATTTCAATTCCATAATATATCCAATATATTATAAATAAATAAATATGTAGTTAATATATTCAATATATTAATTCTCTACTTTAATAATTATCCAATAATTATTAACCCGATTAATCTGTCCAAAATATTAATCGATATTCTCTAATTAATAATTATCCAATAATTATTAAACCAATTAATATGTCCAACATATTAATTTACTTTGATCTCTAACTAAATAATTATTCAATAATTATTTATAATTAATTTATCAAATAAATCAATTTCTCCTTATTAATATTTATTCAATTAATATATCCAATATATTAATTTGCAAGTTTAATAATTTAAACTTTATGCTCCTATTAATTATGTCCCACATAATTAATATGTGAATTTGAATTCTTCAAACTCACTCTCTAATAAACACAGTGTACCAGCAAGTATGAGCTAGCTTGGGGACCGGTGGACCTATAGGTTGAAAGCTACAACGACCCGAGATCTGATCCCTATTTGTTAACATCAGGCTTATTTCACTAAAGGTCTGTGCTGAACTCTTTCGCACTATAGGACAAGTTAACGTCCACGGATATAATCGGTCATTTGTCATATGATACTTCACGAGCTTGTTCGTAATTCACAGCTGGGACCAGAAATTTATTCTACCTCTGTGATTACATCTTTCTCCTTAAGCGTCATTGATTCCTCTAATGAACAAGTGTTTATAGTCCAACTATAAATAAATGTCCTCTCGGACAAATGAGAGGCAGGATCCCTTTATCCAAGTCCTAGAATCGGTTCTTAAGGGAACAACTCTACATCTTCCTCAAATTTCGGGAAGGCGTGAATTCCCCAACGTGGGAGGCTTATTGACCCAGCGTTATTTGGTTGGTCTCACCCATGCACATCAAAGGACGCCTTCATAAAGAAAGAGTTCATAAACCACTCAAGATTAAGATCACATCGACATACGATCATCCTTAGTGAAGTAGCTGATACGATTCTATAACAAATTACTAGATCGATCATGAAACTTCTGGTCCCGTCTTATGCAAAAAAACTCCTTTTTGCATAGGCACCCCCACTCACTTGTCTCCACATGAACAACCACGATCAGGTTGTTTTCAACATTTACAAAGCAGGCCGTACCAACAGTGTCACCAAGACTTAGGCACCCATCCTTAGTCCATATACTGTAGACGTTTTAGGTTATTAACTTGGAACTAGATCCACTTGTATGTCTCACATACTTGTTCAAGTGAACATCCAAATAACCATAGAAATATCGATATTAATCCAATTAATGCGATAAAGTTGAACGACGTTTGTATATTAAATGCACAATTAATGAAAATAATAACCTTTATTAATAACTGAAATATAATATTAAATGTCTAACATTAAATGCTTGTTCTTTAATTACAAACTTCTAGGCCTTTATGGCACAATCCTTAACAGGGCCACGAGTGAGAGAACCACAGAGGACCTCTAAACCTCGGGCTAGGGGTGCCACTGCTAACCCCGGGCATGTGGGGACCGACTGCTTGCAGAAAATATCCCAACAATACATGCAGGCTCACCGACAGGCATCCCTCCGCGCCATCATCTATCTTAGTGACCTCTTTCAGTAGTGTCGGGGTCAAGCGAGTTGTGACAGGCTCCCCTTCTCACGTACTGGGTCGGTGTAGTAGGTGTCGGTGTCTAGCGGGTCACGACTGTCCCCGCTTCCCACGTACCATAGTGGAAAAATAAGTAAAAAAAATACACAGCATGGCATAAACAATCTATCGGGTGTAATAAAGCAAGATAAAGCTAGTAAAAAGAGCCATACAAGCCCCTAAACTAGTAAATGATTCATATTATGGTTCATGGCAAAAAATGCTACAACAGAATACTATATGCAATCCTTACAGTCGTTATGCATCAATAACACATCATACAGTATAAACATACACAACTTCATGACATAGATAATCAAGGCCAAACATATATTCCATCATGCTATAGCTCGAGAACGCCCTAGTCATGCTACTACTTGCGATGAAATTGCCACACCCAAGGCATAATGAAAACCCCTTACCTTTATGATGGCTCGTTCGAACTCCAAAATCAACCCCGCTAGCTAAGAACGAATCCCGGGTCACCTAAACATAAAACAAAGCCGAGCGTTCGTTAGAGACAAGCTAAACAAACCACAAATAGGGTTAGAATCGTGGAATCGAAAGCAAGCTACTATTTGGAAACACCTCGCCAGAGCACGACAACAGCGCGTGGCCACGAAACAGAATGGGTCATACCTCATTGGAAAGCTCTCGGTCTCTAGATCATGGAACTGGTCCCAGATTTTCAAACGGAGCTCTTTAGCCTCGGCAATCTACAAAAGAAGTTACTAGGGTTTCAAGTTTGCAAAGCCGTAGAAACTATGGAAACTCGCTGGAATCCATGGGGAAACGAAGGGAAACAGTTGAAGAAGGGACTTACAAGTGGAAAAGGGAAGCACGAGACGTCAAAAGCTCGCTTAAGAGGACGAACCAAACTCCGACGAGTTCTCAACACACAAGATGAAACTGCAAAGCTGCTGGTCAGTGATGGAGACAAACGGCGAGCTAGTCGGAGCTACCGTGTGAGTCGAATGGCAATCGGGGCACGTCGGTAGCCTGAATGGATGATTGTGAGGTCCGCTGGTGCTTGAACACGCCAGAGGAAGGCCAGCTGCTAGGGCTGAATCTGCGTGATCAAAGAGGGGGTAGCTAGGCAAGTGACACGCGTCGCAGGGAGGAAGACGCACGGACGATGGAGATTGTACCACGTGGTGGCGGGCAGTTGGGACAGGTGTTGCAAGCTGGCGGCGCCGATGGGAAGGGTTGGAAAATGATGGGTTTGTGCACAAATCTCAAGGGAGAAAAAAAGAAAAGGAAGATGATGGCTGGGATGAGATTTTGAGAGGGAGAAGGCACTATTGTTTTCTTTAAATACAAATAAAAAGGCCCCTGTTTTAGGAAAAGCTCTAAAAATACCACAAAAACCCTAAAACCTTTACCCAAAAAGCATGCAATTTAAATTCTCAAATAAATAGGCAAAACAAGGAAAAACATTAATAAGAAAGAAAATAACAATAACCAAAATAGTATTAATAATTAACAAGCTCTTACAATATTCCCCTTTTAAAGAGAGTTTTGTCTCAGAAGTTACTTTAAGACACAAACAGCTCCGGGTCAGGAGACTTCATCTCGTCCTCTCTCTCCCAAGTAGCCTCTTCCACCTTCTGACTCTGCCACAAAATCTTCACCAAACTGATCTCACGATTCTACAAAACTTCCTATCTTAAGCCAAAATATGTACTGGTTTCTCCTCGAAACTCAAATCTTTGTTCAACTGCAATGGCTCAAAATCAATCACATAAGTCGGATCTGCTATATACTGGTGCAACATGGAGACATGAAACACATTATGTACTGCAGACAGTGACGGCGGCAACGCCAAACGATAAGCTACACATCCAATCCTCTCTAAAATCTCAGACTCAACTTTCCTTTCTTTCCAAATCTCAAGGTCCCTCACATGGGTGCAACCTTCAGAAACACATGAACCCCAACATCAAAGTCCAAATCTCGGCGCCTCAAATCAGCATAACTTTTCTGCCTACTCTGAGCTGTAAGCATTCTTGACCTTATCTTTTGCACTACCTCGTTGGTGTATTGGACCAACTAAAGGCCCAACAACTGGCGCTCGCTAACCTCGCTCCAATAAACAGGGGAACGACACCTCTTACCATACAACGCCTTAAATGGTGCCATCTAAATCGTCACCTGGTAGCTATTATTATAAGCGAACTCCATCAAATGTAAGTATTGGTCCCAACTACTTGGAAAGTCAAGCACACAAGCCCGTAGCATGTCTTCCAAAATCTGGTTCACCCTCTCAGTCTGACCAACGGTCTACGGGTGAAAAGCAGTACTAAACTGACTCAAGGTACCCAGAGCTTGTTGAAAACTGTGCCAAAAGTTACAAGTGAATTTGGCATCCCTGTCAGACACAATCTTAGCTGGAACCCCATCGAACCGAACAATCTCCTCCATATACAACTGGGCCCACTTCTCAATAGAAAAGGTGAGCTAGCTTGGAACAAAGTGAGCGCAGTTGGTCAATCTGTCTGCAATCACCCAAATCACTGTAGAACCTCTCTGTGTCCTAGGAAAACCTGAAATAAAATCTATTGAAACCTCCTCCCACTTCTACTGAGGTACACTCAGTGGTTGCAACAAACCAACAAGTTTCTGTCTCTGAGCCTTTACCTTCTGACAGGTGAAACACCTACTCACATGCTCTGCCACATCTCGCTTCATGTTAACCCACCAATAAAGCTATTTTAAATCCTGGTACATCTTCGTGCTGCCCAAGTGCCATGTAAATGGTGAACTGTGAGCCTCGTTCAATAACTCTCTCTTGATCTTGACAGCATCTGGCACACATAACTAGCCTCGAAACGAACCCACCATCAAATACTACTGATAACCCACTATCTGAGTCTGATCCCACTCTGAGCAACTCCTCCCTGATCCCCAGATCACACTGCTGACTTTTAATAATACGTTGTCTCAAGGTCAGTCCCATTGAAAGATGAGCCACTTCAGCTGTCATCCCACTAAACATCACTGCAATGCTTGCTCGTTCCACATCCCTAAGCAGGGCTTGAGACATGGTCAAGGCTGAAGAATGAGATTTCTTTCGACTGAGGGCATCTACAACCACGTTGGCTTTACCTAGGTGGTAAAGTATCTCACAATCATAGTCCTTAACTAGTTCTAACCATCTGCGCTGCCTCATGTTCAACTCCTTTTGGGTAAAAAAGTATTTCAAACTCTTGTGATTAATGTATATCTGAGTCTTCTCGCCATATAGGTAGTGACAAACGCCAAAACGTTGCTTGATTTTTACAAAGCTAGAGGTCCTTCTAGGATCCTTGCAAAAACTCACAATGAAGGCTGACTTAGATCACACTTAGAATCTAAAATTGTCACTCTTAGATCCTAAGGCAACTCACTCCAGAATTAGTTTGATCAAG
>JBBMKA010000400.1:0-12599 GCA_037833695.1 Sechiopsis laciniata | reverse complement strand
CCCCCCCCCCCCCCCCCCCCCCCCCCCCCCCCCCCCCCCCCCCCCCCCCCCCCCCCCCCCCCCCCCCTCATAAGCACTCCCCTCTGAATTCAAAGTAGATTTATTGATCGTAGTTTGCCCTAAATCCAAGGACCAAATCGTTGCCGGACTTCATCGATGTACGATTTTCTAAATTTCCATTCTTTTTAAGTTTATTATTTTTTTTTTCCTTTTGATTTTTTTTTTTTTGTTTCAATTTTATTGATTAGAATATTTTAAGAGATTAAAAAATGTCTTATCAGCTCTTCTTTTAAAGGAGGGAATTTCAGGTTAAAGTGGTGATTCTCAGGTTTTGGTTGATTGGATTTCATTTCCCAAGAAACAAACAGAAAATATTGTGTGTGTTTTGTTGGGGTAAGTAAGGATATGATTGTTTTTGCTTACTTGCTTTCTCTATACGTAAAAAGGTAAAATCAAATCTCTCTGGACTTCTTTTTCTTCTTTATTTCTTTTGTTTTCCTTCTTTTTCTTCCTTTCAATTCAACCTTTTCTTTATTTTTAATTTTAGCATGTTGTAAATTAGCTTATCATTTTGATATTGTAAAAAAAAAAGTGTTAATTTTCTAGTTGATTTTTTCATAAGTTATATAATATGAGGTAGTGAAAATTGATCCTTTCTTTTCCTTCGAGGGGAGAAAGTTGATGCGTTTGACTTTAGGCATACTAATAAATTTAGTTTAGTAATTTGTTGGTTGGAATGTTAATGAATATTCTTTAAAAAAAAATGTAAATGAATTTTGTAATAGAATAAGACGATGAAAGTCATTATTCTATGTAACGAAATTCCTGAAGCTTCCAAGTTCCCAATGTTTGCAAGTATGTTTAAATTTTTATTGATATATTGTTATTTTTATTGACATATTCTTTTTTTTTTTTTTTTGAACACATTTTTATTGACATATTTGTATGTAAGGGTTGAATCAATATTTCTACTATACGATATAAAATTGATGAAACATAAAGAAAAATAGCAACTGAATTTAATATTATAACAAGTATTTTAACTAATTTAAAAAGTATTAACTGTTTCTTTATTTATTTAAATATTTTAAAACTTTTTGCTATTAAATTGTTTTTAAGATATTCATTAATACGAAATTCTTAATATTGTCATTGACATTTCTATAAAATTTTATAGACTAACATTTTAAATGTTGAAGAAGAAGCTAGTTCTATTGATTATATGATTTTAGATTTGAATTGTCTTCTATAAATATTATTGAATGAAAAAACGAAGATAAAAGTGAATATTTAGGTCTATTTTATATTGGCTTCCTTATATTTTAAGAAAATTGACTTATTTACCTACGGTCCTTTCAAAAAACGAATCATTACCTATAGTCTTTTGTGTTTCTTTTATATACTTTTACAAATACAGTTTTAATATGTATCCAAATTTCAAATAAATAAACCATGGTTGCTGTGATTTTCAATTATAAAATAAAAAAACAGTTGGTTATAAAGCTAACAACTTTGAGAAAAAAAAAGAAGGGAAAATATATTTTTCCAAAAACAGAAATTAAAGAAAAATAATTTTCAAACGATATTTTTTTTCTTTACAGAACATCACAACATAAAATATGAAAGTGAGAATTGGAACCAGATAGAAAGAAAGGCACACCAAATACGTTTGAATTTTCAAACTTTTATACCACGTCGTATCCAATGTGGAGAGTAACTTAAAATATAAGCTAATTAATTTTTTTTGAAACAAAGTTAATCACTTCCGTTTCTAAATTAAGCATTGAGAGAAGGAATAGAGACATAAGAAATGTTTACAAATTATTGTCACTAACACATAAGTTTCGAACCTGAAACTTTGAAAAGAACAAACCTTTAAAATCCAAGCTTTCGACCACTGTCTAACCCTTTGGACATAAGCTAATTAAATTGAAAAAAAAGGAGAAAGGAAATTAAATGAAAAGAAAATAGAAGAGGTCAGAGGGTTGGAAATGAAAAAATGGGATGAACAGTATAAGATGATGATTAGCGGACCCCTCCAATCTGAAAATATAGGACGATGGCCATTAGTGGAACGACGTATCGGAAGCATGCAATTTTGCTATTGCCCACCTCATTAAACTCCACAAATAAATTGCTTTTTAAAACAAAGCATTTTTTTTTAGATGGTAGTGTTATAGGATCATACAAAATGTGACTAGAGCTTCTCCTTATATATAAAATTTTTGGTATCTTTAACACAATATTATTGTTATTACATATATAAATTTATTGTAAAATTTTGAGAAGTAATGATTAAATGACCAAAATCTGATTTTATCCGTATGTAGTAGACAAAAGATCAAGTTCTAGAAGATTTTCTAACTAGTATGAGAAAATATTTCACAAAACATAAAGAATACAATATTTAAGTATTTTAAATGACATAAATCTAAATATTGTATTTTTATAATTTCTAACACTTCTCCTCAAGTTTTAGAAGTTACAAATTCTAACTTGAAAGCATTGATCATTGACATGCATATTGCACATACGAATACTACACATGTTATCTATTATATCAAACAACATTAAAAAAATTTACAAATGAAACACACGACATAGGGAAGATCACATCGCTCGTCACACACGATTGACACAAAATCATCAAGCATGTCGCTCATATGTTGAACATGTCGCAAGTTACAATCTAGCGAACACTTCGCACGAAACACATCGCACGAAACACATTGTCACAAAAACACGTTCACACACGACGATCACATGGCCTCGTAGCCACACACACGACACAACCAACCACATGAAGCATAATGAATTTCATAAATTTTTTTAACGATCTATATTAATACCACACATCGTCAGTCCTACACGATTGAGTTAGTCTATATAAGATATAGAACAACTCTAATTTAGAGACTCATATATCATATTAAATTTGAGAAATAAAATTAAAATGACTAGAACTTTGTACTTTTTATGGATTTTAGTAAAATATATATTGTAGATAAAATGTCTAAGTCTAGAAGATTTCTAACAATTTTAAATATGACATTAATATACATAAATTTATTTGATCAAGAAGTGAAGGTCAAAGTGGATTTAGTTCAATAGTAATTAATACATATCTGTGCTTAAGGGGTTACACGTTCAAATTTCTCATCAACCTTCAAATTTGAAGTGTGATTGGAAGTAGAGGTAAGTTTGAGAGTAAACATTATGAAGTGGCTCAACTGGTCAAAGAATATTTTGGAATATATAAGGTGATGAGTTTAATTCATGGTAGTCACCTAATTAATTTCCTACGATTTCCTCAGTAAGAAATGAATGGGAAAGTTGGGAAAGGGAAATAGAATGAGAAAGAAAGAGAAAATAGTAATGAGGGAGCTAGAGAGAGGGGGCCTGGTGAGAAAGAGAGAAACAAAAGCACATGGTAGCTCCGCCTTTGGCGTTTGGTTGGTAGAATATATATCATAATTATATATTATTCTTACTTCTTACTTCTTTCTTCCTTATTCTACTTCTAAATTTTAACTTCAATACCTGACCCTCTCTCTGCCCCCCCTTCTTTCTTTCTGTATTTTCAGACACACTTATCACTCAAACATTCACACACATAAAATATTGCTTTTCATTTTCTTTTAACTCACAACTTCTTTTCTATATTACTTGACTGTTCTAGGCTTACATGAACATAGACTCGTTTTCAGATAGATTTTGCGTATATATGCATTTACTCGAATCATAATTCATATATCTTTTATATATATGTTGTGAGTGTTGATTTCTCGAGTAAGTGTATTTATTTAAGAGACTTTGGTTTAAGGGGGAGAGGTTAAGATAGAATATGATCTTGTGTAAATAATGGTAATGTTCGTTTCTCCAATGGGATATACAATTGAGAATCATTTGGTTCGCTGGTTTGATACTTTAGAATCCCTAATTATGGCGTTTGATTCTTTGAAAATTCAACTCGATATGTAATGGAATCCTACCCCAAAATCCCCCGACCGGATTATGACCAACCCTAATGCTGAGTTCGGTTTCAAACCCAATTCCAAGTCACGTAACCAAGTGAATGTCAACATTGTTGGAATAAACTTTAGTGTAATTGTTAATTAAGGAATTAGTGGGTAAAAAAATTAAAGAATTAATGGGCTGTCAATTAAGGAATTAATAGATTTAGCAATTAGTGAGAAAGACTTATGGAAAGAACTTGGAGACCAAGTTTGTAATAGGCTATAAATAGAGTGTTCCTTCATTGTGAATTATAGAGAAAAATGTGAGAACAAGAATAGAGAGTTTAGAGAGAAAGGAAATAAAAGTTGTAGAGAGAATTTTTAGAAATAAAGTAAAATGTTTTTAGAGAATTTGTGTTTTATTGTTTTATTTACAATTTTAGTTTCTACAAACATTGTGGTTTGTGGTCTTAAAAGAGACATATTTTAGATAGAGAGATAGGTTTTGTTATAAACCAGACAGACTTTTTTTAGTTTACCAACATGAGTTAAAATTCAATGAGAAACCATATGGAGAGATAGGTTGAGAATCTCACGTTGAAAAAGTGAAAAACACTTTACAACCTATATAAGAAAGATGAATTACCTTCCTCTCATTATCAAATGAAAGTACACGCAATCTAATATGGTATATCAAAATCTATTAAATTCTAACGAGTATCCAAATCAATAAAATAAAATTGAGATTTAATTTTAAAAAAAGAAAACTAGAGAACCAAAGAGATACCATCACATGATATATTTAATATCACATATCCCACATTAAAAATGAATATAGAATATTTAGCATTTATAAGATAGATGAGGTATTGTCGAGTGATGTGTTCTGCCTAAATATCATGAATCATATACTAATCTCGATTAAATTTAAAAGAGAATATTATAACATAGAGATATATGAAAGATTAAGAACATGTTTAACATGTAATTAGTGTTAAATTTTACAATGTAACTAGAGGCCCCTGGTTTTTAAAACTATATTTTCAGGTATAATCACTAAATTAACTTATCATGGAATTGTTTTGTTTTTTTTTTTTATAAATTTTCTTATGTCTAAATATTATAAAGTCAGAATAGTCAGAAATGTGAAGTCAATGACATTCACCAATATAAAAAACCCAAAAAAGAAATGAAAAAAAACTGAGTAATGGGTGAAATTTTGTAAAGTACCCAATTGAAAAGGACTGTTTTTTTATCAATCACATAGAATTGGTTAAAAAAAAGATAAAATTACCCTAAATAATGAGGGGTAAATAAAAGTAAAATAATAATGGATTTTTTACTTTACCATATAGAATACAAAGAAGAAATGAGGGAAGGAGTAAAAAGCCTTTGGGTATGAGTGGAGTGAACAGTTATTGAGAGACAGAGAAGAAGAAGTTGGTACAAATTGATTGAATGATTCATATTTGGGTCCCTCAAGCAATAGTGCTTCTGATGTGAACCTTGCTAAATAGACCTGGCCAAAACTCTTTTTTTCTAATGATAAAAACCAATCCTTTTCAACTCTTCTCTAAAACCCTAGATCACACAATCCCTATCTATCATTAAATATATTCACATTTCATAATTGTTTTTATTATTCTTCGAGATATTTCTCCAACGGTCTTCTTTATATTTTTCGGTAATTTATTACGATTAGCACCTCAAAGTCTTTGGTACTCATTTGTCCGATTGTAACAAAAATGGTAGAACCTTAACCTTCATTGAGGGAACCTTAACCTATTTACTATATATATAAAATATATATACACACACACATATATATATAAAATATATTTCTATGTATATATTTTTTCATTTTTAGTTTTTAATTTTTAATTTTTAATTTTTAATTTTTAGTTTATTCTTTAATTTTAATTTTTTATTTAAAATTTTTTTTTAAAAAATTAATGTTATACAAATTTGATAACAGTTTTTTTATAACAGTTTTTGTTTTAGAAATTCAAAACAACAATTTGATTATTGTTTTTAGTTATTTATTGTCAATAAAATTCAAAACAAGATTTGATTGTTGTTTTCCATTTAATATACTATAATTATAAAATTAAATTTGTAGTTTTATTTTTTATTTTTCAATCATATGATTAAAATGATATTAATATGTCTTTTTGTTTAGAATCATATAAGTATTTATTTATGCACAATATTAATATTTATTTATTTATATATTTTTTCATATATATTAAATATAGCGATAACCAATAAAAATAACAAAAATAAACGTTTGAAAAAGATACAAATAACAATTATAATATAATCAATAAAATAACCCTAGATCTATAATCATGACTGTAAAAGATAGGATTCGTAAATGTTTCAAAAAAAAAAAAAGGCTTCGTAAAATATTTAGATTTCATAATTATTAAAGAAAAATGTGTACGTTAACGGCAATGGTGGTATGATTTTTAAAAGAATTGTTCAATTTTGAATTTAGGAAAGAAAAAAAATTAAATGGCATATTCAATGCTATTTATATATAAATTTTGGAATAATTAATATATTTCAGAATAAACAGAAACAACTAGCAAATAAGAGTTACGGTGAGATGAAAGTACAACAGGTGGGTAAGTTGACAAAATGAAAAATACTCTAATAACATTATGTATTACAAAGTAATCAGATGTTTGAGAATCAAATATTGTTGAATTAAAAGAAAAATAAAAAAATTAGTGAATAGGTAGATTCAATCACTAGGTTTCAATCCTCCTAATTGGTGAATTTACCAATAATTTTGTATTTTCAAACAAAAAGCTGTTTTTGAAAGTCCCTTTTTTTACATTTTTGAAATTTCTTTATGATTTTAAAAATGTTTTTAAAATTATAAAAACAAAAGATTAAAGATTAAATTGTTTAAAAAAAAAAAGATTAAACATTAAAAAAAAAAATGGTTATCAAATAGTGTTTTAGCAAATTTGGTAAGACATCAATGCGTAGAAAATAAGTTTAATTTTAAACACTAAAGACTGAAAATTAAAAAAAAAATCAAATAGTGTTATTAAATTGAATAAAAAATTAATTTTCATTTAAATAAAGGAATTTTTTTTTAATATATTTTTAAATAATGGAAAACTATGGCAGAAATAAGTGAAAAAAAAACAAAAAACAAAAAAAAAAAAACAGCATGGTATTTTTATTTTATTTTTTGAATTTTTTATTTAGCTTACTCAAAACTAAGAATTGAAGGAGCCCTTCTTTTGGAAGGCAATAATGTGAAGATATCACACATCTTTGGTTTAGGTTGGTCATTTTCGTACATTTTTTTTTTGAGTTTGATATCCTAGTAAGACGTGTTATCTTTTTCAAAATTAATAGAACTCCAATCGTATTCAGCTACCTAATCACTAACCATGAGGATAAATGGTTTGACTTATACAGAAAAATTTTCTCAATGTCAAAAAGATTGATGTATGTCAATAAATTTGTATATCTCTTAGTAATATTTTCAATGTTGAAAATGAAATGAGAGAAAATCGAACAATTTACAACAATATTTATAAATTTATATTTAGATGTGTAGGAAATTTATTTTTAGGTTAGTAGCCACCATAAATTAAATCTATTACCTTAAATATCCAAAGACTTTTCACCGATTGAGCCACTGTATGATGGTTAGTACCATTATACTTCTAATATATATATATATATATATATATTTTTTCCTCAGACTATCACTCTCTAAAACGCTGTTGTATGTGTTGCATTCGTCTCAATCGCCGTCGATATTAGTCTTCATTTATGCTACCTCCCATCTCAGCCGTCGAGGATTGAAAAATCAAAATTGTTGTTGAAGGTGTGGGACCACCACTGTCGAGGATCCTGCTCGTGGTCCCTGTTCGAGTCGTCGTTTGTAGCCGAAGATGGAGAGAAAACAATTTCGGATATCGTAGTCCTAGTCACATGTATCATTCTTCAGAGACGATGATCGAGATAATTAAATTAGATGCTAGGAATGTAAAAGAGTCGTCATCATTGTTGTCCAACGCAGTCGATGACAACGCCTCTCCTATCATCAACCCCTAAATTAGGAGTCAAAATCCAAAATTTTAATGATTGTGGAGGGTGGAATAAATACTTATTTTTAAACATAATACTATATTATAATAATTATAGAATAAAGACTAATATTGTATTATACGTATTATGAATAACGTATCAATACACATCAATATAAATTGAGTAATAAAAAATGGCAAATGTTGAAACCCGTCCATTAATACCAGTAATAAACATATGACATCAGACGTCTAGCGTTGGGTTTCCGAAATCTGTCATTTGTTTGGTATAGGAGGTAGTGTAATGGCTTAACTCATTCTTTGGCTAAATTTGTTGAAAAGTCGACTGAAGACTTAGTATGGATGGAAAATTTTCCTCTTCCTTTATTTTCGTTATACCAAGCAGAGTCAGTTGTGCCATTTTTCTCTCCCCGTTTAGGGGATCCTTCTGCTATTTAATAAAATTCAGGTTAATTTCAAAAAAAAAAAAAAAAAACCAGTATATAAATTATAAGTTCACTTTTATGAAACAAGAATTGTGCATATAACTCTATTTTATTATAATATCAAATATATATTGTTTGGGAGAACTTATATAGCAACAAATATGTTGATCCATTTGCATCGTAAATACAAGATTTGTTACATCATTATAAATAATAACCTTAGTTAATTATAAAAAGGGTGTATTTAGTGAGTATTTGTAGATACGTATTAAGGATAAATACTATATATATCAAACCACATGTATACTAATATTAAGATAATAATATTGTATATGCTTCATCCATTTAATTTATATCAGTATTATAAATAAATAATTCATTTTTTTTGAATAAAACAATTCCTGAAAATAAATATGCATGATATATTAGTTAAATAAAGGGAACAAGAGAGTATTTTTGTAAAATACGGTATGATAGTACTTAGTATACGATACATTCATATTAGTAATATCGATAATAACAATAAATACAATATTTATCTTCTATTAAAATGCAGGGTATTGTGGTAAATAGACCTAGCATTTTCTTCATTCTTAAATACATCGATGCTCTTATTTTTGTGAAAGACGGTTGTGTTGATTCCAAACATAAACCATGGTCCCTAAGTTTGTAATGTCCATGCCTAATCATTGTCAGAGGTCTCGGAATCAGGAAGAATATAAGAGAAAATCTAACTTATTAAAGGTTTTCGATGACGGTTACTCTGCGACGACAGATTTTCATGCTCGAAAACAGCAAAAACGTTAGTGTAGTCGTAGGTGAAAGCGTCATGGGCTATCGCTAGCTACCGTGTGATGCGAGCAAGCTTTTAGATGATGGTTAGAGTAGCAAGCTTCCATATGATGTTCGTCGACGGTGTGGTTGCCTTCCGTGACTTTCTTAATAATTTTTTTTCTTAGGCTTTAATGTTAGTTATTTTGTATTTAGTAGATGTTATTAATGTCATTTCTCAAAAAAAAAAAAATTCCTTATTCCACATGTGTAACAGGTCTTCCAGACTAAGCAGGTAAAGAATGAAAATGGTTGCACGAGCAGCAATGTTGAGCTGGACAGTTTTTACCCTAGAAATGATTTTGCTCAGGCCTCACCTCCTTGTACTGTTGTCCTTCAGGCCTAGGTTGTTGTCCTACTGGCAAGGAAGATTTGTTTACATTTAAATTTCTCTTTTTCCAAAATGGAAGGATGCACGCTTAGAGAACGCATTACTATCTTGGTACTTTTCACCGATAGTGATCACAAACTTTATTGCTTCGCTGTCCTCCCGTTGTGCCGCTCGCCCTTTGACCTTGCCGCAGTCCTTCGCCCAGCCCTGCAGATCTGTTCGCCAGTTCGTTCGCCGTGCCACTCGCCCTCAGCCGTGGCGACACCGCGAGTAGCCCGTTCGCCCTGCAGCTCACCGAGCCGTGCCGCCTATCTTGCCTTACAACCCTTCGCCCAGCCGCATGCAGTGTTTCGCCCTACCAAGGTTTGTAGCTCGTCTTCGCCCGCACACGCTGCCCGTGACTCACAACCTTGCAGCCACGAGCCTCGCCCCGCCAGACGCAGCCCTTCGCCTTTGCCTTCGTCTAGGCCGTGCTGCCGAGCCTGTCCTTCTCGGTTTTGGATAATCCCTTGTCCCGAGCTTTGTGAGTTTGTTGCCTAGTTTACGAGCTGCTTAGATATTAATTATTTACTCTTGTTATCATTATATTGCCTAGGTTATTTATCCGTTGGTTATGCATCTCAAGGAGCATTTATTTGTGTGTTCGTTATGCTTGCTTTCCAGGTAAGGATTTCTTACCGAGGTTATGTGGACCCTGCAAAATATTCATTGATTGCATTCTTGTTTACTTGTTTTACTGTTATGAGCATGTTTAGTGAATAGGAACTTTTATGCTAATCTGTTCTTCTAGCACGTTTGACTCCTGTTTCCACATGTTAGTGCCATGCTAGGTTTGTTCTTCCCGCATGCTTAATTCCTGTTTTAATCTTGTAGTACTATGCTAGGGTTATTTGTTGTTGAGCACGTTTGAATGATAAGAAACAGGGTTGGGATTCTTAGATAGAACTTGTTAGGTTGTCATCATCTAGAGGCTGAGAGTGGACCAACGTACGCGTCCCCACCGGTCGGGCTATGAGGACAGATTCCTTACCCCCAGCATCCGGGTGTGGAGTAGCTAACACATTGGTATGAGCCTAGTCTGTAGCCTGCTAAAGCGGAACCCTACCAAAGGTGTAAGCCTGCCTTGGCCGGTTCTTAGCTTTAGGCGTCGGTGGTATTCAGGTTGCTACAGTCGAGTGCCGAGGGTCTCGCACTACTGTAGATCAGTGACACCACTTCCGAGTCTTTAGGCATGCATACCTGGACTGGCGTAGTATGTCCCTAGGCCCCCACATTTACGCAGTTTACAGCAGCATGTGGTGTGCGCGCACACGCGTTAGGCACTGGGCGGAGAGCTCCCTCGGGCTAATGTTCGTGAGTACACCACTTCCTTTCCCAGTCTAGAGCCAGACACCGGGTACTCTCCCAGATGTCCTAGGACCAGTTTGGAGAGCTGGTCAGGACCAGCTATTGAGCGGTCACGTAGGCTAAAGGTAAGAGACCTTCGAGGATATCTGTTTTGGGATCAGCTTTTGAGTTGGTCATTTGGCCGTGGGTATGAGACCCTCGAGGATATCTGTTCAGGATCAGTTATTGAGCTGATCACTTGGCTGGGAATTAGAGACTTCCAATGACCCAAGAGTTGCATGGACAACTCACCCCAGGGTTTCGGTGTTGGTAACTGTTTGAATGTATACTTGAATGCTAGATGAGGTGTTGTTTCGTACTGTACCCAGGTTGGGGATTCTTACTGATGTCTTTGTACTCACCCTTATTTTCTGTGGTTTTTCCACCAGGTAACTTGGGACGGCACCGGGACGGCTAGTGGAGGAGATGCATTGATCATGGGCGTCTGCTATCAAAATCTATTTGTTTTCTTTAATCAGCATGCAAAATAGTTTCATTTATAAAGGATTTCATGTTTTTAAGTGGTTTGAATAACTCTGGCCAGAGGCTTAACTATGTTTTATTTGAGAACGGTTCGGTTTGAATAAATGGGCATTTGTTTAACTTATAGTTGTCTTTAAGTTTAATTTTGAATGTATTGAACCATGCATGTTGAGTAAGAACCAGTCTTATGACCATTTTAGAGTCGGGTTCTTACAGTTGGTATCAGAGCTCAGAGTCATAGATTTTGTAGACTGACCTACTGAGTTAGGTCGTTTGTCTCCATGATCATCAACACTCCAACGGCCGTCAGGTATGTCAAAAGTTCTTTTGCTAAGGGTTTTGTTTACAGTACTTGCATCTAGTATTCATTTGTTACCTTTTGTTGGTAGTGAGAGTCTGAGTGTGGACTAGTTTTGTGGTTATGTGTGGATCGCCAGTGTGTCGGTCACACATAGAGGAGCAGGGACATTTGGTACCGCCAACCGAGGAGTTAGAGCTGAGCCAGCTGTAGATGAGACCACGTCCAGGGTTGACCAGACCCGTAGGCCACCTTTGGCCCCAGCTGTTGTTTTACTGAGAGAGGGGGTAGAGACTACCTTGCCTCAGAGTGAGACTCCTGGCGCAAAGTTGCTTCATCTAGGAGAGAGTTGTCGGTTGGTTTGTTGGCTCAACAGAGAGCGGAGACTCAGGTGCAGTTGGTAGCGCAACGAGAGGAGTCTCAGGCACAGATAGCCCAATTGACACAATGCTGCACCCATGGTTAGAGAGGTGTTCGTTTGGTAAATAGCCCCAAGCTCCTCGAGATAACAAGCGACGGGCTTTCACTGCTGTAATCATCGGCGGACACACTCCACTCTAGACACTGCGAAACTTGAAGCTCTGTCTCTTGGGCGGTCTTGTAACGGCCCAGTTCTTCATTCCGGTTTCCCCAGGTACGTTCGGTTACAGTTTCTGTTGTTCGGTTGGGCCGTTAGGACACTTTGGACCCCTAGGGGCATTTTGGTAATTTTGCCTCCAGGGGTAGTTCGGGTTCATTCAGATAAATTTATTAAGTTTGGTTTTCCTTCGGTTTCAGGTTTCTGATGCTAGTTTGGCCTTTGGAGAAGTTCGG
>JBBMKA010000389.1:0-12599 GCA_037833695.1 Sechiopsis laciniata | reverse complement strand
TAGCATCTTATTGACATTATTATTTATTATTATAAATAAAAGTGAGGATTCTGAAAATATATTTTAGACTAATAATACCTTTCATTTTAAAAAAATGTATGTCACATTTTATCAACAAAAAAAAAGTTAATAAATAAATAAATGTTTGTCACAAAAATTAACTTTACAAATTAATATAAATAGTTATTAATAGATATTCTAAGAAACAAAAGAAAAAAAGTATTTATTAAAGGGCTACACAGTTTTTAATATAGGTTATTTGTTAAACAATTTATTAAAAAAGTTAAGTTGTGAATCAGGCTCGAACTCCCATGGAATTAAAAAATTTCAGTACCTCCACCAGCAAGCCACTACCCATGATTTGAAATATTTACACATAGTTAATATATATCTCGGTTCGGTACGGGTTGAACCAAACCAAAATATTAGCAACCCGAACCCGAACCGAAAAATTCGGTTCTCCATCTTTTGGACCCAACCCGAACCGAAAATAAACTCAACCCAACCCAACCCTTATAATTTGGGTTGGGTTGTTCGGGTTCGTCGGGTTGCCGGTTCATTTGTACACCCCTAACACACATAATGCATATGAAAGGGTTTATTGGGTTGGACTATGCCCAACCCATATAGATCCAAGTCAGATCCTCCGAGTCCTTGGGTTAGGCTTGTGGACTTGGGACGAGTTTATTGATTTTGGGCATGCCCTTCCTCTTGGCCTTCGGGCTTCATTAGGCATTGATTGTGAATCTTGCCTATGATAGTTGTCCAAACTCTTGCTTAGTTAAAACTGTAAGAGTATAAACTTTTCGGTATAGGTTGAACCTTGTTGCCTAAGTGTCGAACTTTGCGTGATTCACCTTACTTACGGGTCGGGTTTTGCCTTACTCTCATTGTTTACGAGTCATGCTTTACTTGACCCACCTTTTTTATAAGTTGGACTTTGCTTGATCCACCTTATTTAGAGCTTTGCACTATCTCCAATTGTTGTAAACTAAAAAAAGTATATGTTAAAAAGTTGGTAGAAAATAAAAATCTCCGGCTTTGTAATTTATGTTTTTCTATCCAAACTTTGTCATTCTTGTTTATAATGTTTAGTTATTGTCTTTGTTTTTATTGCGAGTTATAAGTTTTTGTTGTTCATTTAAATTAAAGTTCTAAGTTGATTTTCAAAAAAAAATTTAAAGTTTTAAGTCGTAATTTTAGAGGTATATTTTCAAATCAAGTTGTTCTTTTTTGTCTTATACTTCAAAGTTTATTCATGCTTATTATTTGAATGAAGTCTATTATTTTCAATGTAGTTTTATTTTTTACTTTATACACTTATATATATGTTTGATTGATAATGAGATAAATCTGGATAGGATTTTATGAAGTGTAGAAATATCCACAACCAATTTATTCAACATATTTTTTAAATATACATTTCATTGTTAGTGTAGTTCATATAGGGGCTATTTGTTTGACGTATTTAGCAAGGATTTAGTTTTATGATTTATTAACTTTTCTTCGAAAACTTACGTCCAAACAAGTTTTTACTAAATCCTTCTCATTTTTACTTTTAAAAATAACTCACATTTCTAACCATTTATTTTTAATCATTCATTTATAACTACTCAATCATTTTTTACCACTCATTTTTAATCATTCATTTCAAATAAATCAAAATAACTCAATTTTAACCATTCATTTTTAACTACTAAATATAACTACTCATTTTAAATCTACATCCAAACAAGATTTTGACTCTAACTCCTCTATACAAAAACTACATCCAAACGAGTTTTTGGCATAACTCTCAATTTTTAACTACTCAATATAACTCTTCAATATAACTCTCTAACCTAAATATGTCAAACAAACACCCCCATAAAATTTAATATAGCAGATATACCATAAATATAATATAAGAGAGAGTCTATAAATATAACTTCACATTCCGTACCTAGACACCAGAAAGTTTTTAAAGTTATTAGTCTAAGTTGATACATAATACCATATTAATAATCAAAATGTTGTATTAATAATAAAATAATATTAAATAATGAGTATTAATAATACTTTATTTTTGAATTTGCAATTATTTTGTAAAATTTGACTATCCAGTACAATTTCCCTAAAAAGAATGAGCACGATGAAAACTTAAGCATTCATCACAATTTTTCTTATTATTTAAAAAATATGAAAAATTGTATCGAAGAGTTATTTCTATCAAATAATTATAAATATAGGCAAATTCTAAAGTATTTATATCCATAATTTTTAATACGTTTTAATGTATTATAAATATTCATTAATATTAGTATTATATATTATATATACTCATTAATACTAGTATTATAAGAAATTATATGACGATACAATCCCAACGTTTTTAATTTTTTTTTTTAAGTGACCATATTTTTAATTATTTTTTAGATTTGATTAATAAAAAATATTCTATCTAAATGGGCTGCTTTCGTTGATATTCTCCTACACGGCCCAACTAAGAAACAAGACACACAATATTGGGCCGCATGAACAAGCCCACAAAGAGCTCATATATAAAGAAGCTAGGGTTTTGCTTCACCCTAATTCTTCCCTTCCGATCGAACGTTTTGCAGCAGTTGGCTAACTGGTATGTTTTTTCGTCTTGCCATTTTCCCTCTCTGTAATGTATTTTTCAGTTCTTGCTTGGATCTATACCATATTCTAATCAAGAAATCGATCTGTTTTCTGAATCTGTTTATATTTGTTATTGGTCAATTCTGATTCATATGAGAATTTGTTCATTTATATGATGGATTAGATATCGATATTTTCAGTTCATGATTCGTTGTTTCTTTTTCTGAATCAGTTTTATTTCTAGATCGAAGTAAGTTTTCGAAGCCAAAATGCAGAACGAAGAGGGAAAGATCACCGAGCTTTACATTCCTAGGAAGTGGTAAGAAACATAATTCAAACAGGTTGTTTGCGTTTTTGCTTCTTACCTTTTTATTTCTGAACTTCGTTGTGGAATTTGATTTCAGCTCTGCGACGAACAGGCTCATCACCTCCAAGGACCATGCTTCGGTTCAAATTAACATCGGTCACTTGGATGAGAATGGCATCTACACTGGCCAATACTCCACTTTTGCTCTCTGCGGATTTATCCGTGCTCAGGTTCATGTTTTGTTTTTTTATATTGAAATTGGCTGTATGTTTCTGTTTATTGTTTCCTATTTCTAAAAAAATGATTGCTGCCTATTTATTATGTTAATTTTGGCTATTTAACGCTATGCTTCACTCATATATTAGGGCCCATTTGATAACCATTTTGTTTTTAATTTTTATTTTTGAAATTTAAGCCCTTATATGTTTTTTTCTTAGATATCTACATTTTATCTATATTTTTAGAAATCAAACCAAAAGTTGGAAACAAAAAAATAGTAGCTTCCAAAAATTTGTTTTTGTTTTTAAAATTTGGTTAGCTTTCATATATTTTTTTAAGAAAGATGGATACATCTTAGAAAATATTGAGCCAAACCAACTCTCTACAATACCAAGGCTCAGGCTAAGAGTAAGAATGGCTTAAATTTTAAACATAAAAATCAAAAAGCAAATGGTTATCAAACAGGGCTGCGACAATTTCTTATCAGATTTTCATTTTGAGTGCTCATAATGTTGATTACCTGTCTGAAATGTTGTTTATGCACATTTTTTCCATTGTTTCTTCTTCATTTTCATGGATTCTTTGACAACTTACTTCAAAGATAACATCTTGTTTATACTAAACATATTTTTTTGTTTACTATAGAATTTAGCCCTACTACGTTTCTTTTTATCTCTTGTTTATATATAACCAAATTTGTTGATATTTATTCATTAAATAAAGTAATCAAAGATTTATATAGTTTAGGAATTTTCTAATGATCTATAAAATAACAAGCAACCATGTTAAAGTAGACTTCTTTTATGTAACTCAGAGAGATTGGAAGTATAATGTTTAATATCTATATTTATTTCAACAAGAACTTATCTTTGATCTACTGGATTAAAATGTTCTCCCAATTGAGATACATTACTTGTCATTAAAACTAAGAGGAAACAAGTTAATTTATTGCTGACCCTTTGTCTAAAAGCTGAACGAACCAATGTTGTTGGGTTAGACGGTTGTCAAAAGAATATCTATTTATTTCATGTTGAGATTATGGTTTGGGTTTACCGACCGAGTTACGGTTTCGGTTTACAGTGTTATTAATGTCATGATGGATTATATTTTACAGGGAGATGCCGACAGTGGTTTGGACAGGTTGTGGCAGAAGAAGAAAGTAGAAGTTCGCCAACAATAGAAAATGAAAATTGGTTTTCTTTCTACTTGAGATTAATTTCAGTTTAAGGTGTTATTTATTTTGCGAATTATGGATTTTGTTGAGAGCCTACCTTGGTTAACCTTTTGATGAACCCTTCTTAAATTGTAGGATTTGTTGGATTCTTCCTTTCTGAAGATGTTTTAAAAAAAAAAAAAAAAATTATAATTTCTTAGTGGATTCATATTTTCCTTTTCCTTTTATTTATTTACGACTTTTCTCTTTGGTTCTTTGTTTCCTCTTGCCTCTCTTTTATTTTTTACTTCATCACAATTTCATTTTCTCTATCATTTCCATCTAGCTTCATAAGATTTGGTTTTTGGCGTTTGAAAATTAACTCTATTTATATTTATTTCACTATTAAATTTCATTTTTCTAATTCTGTTATCTATCTTTTATTAATGTCTTGTAGCTTTTGATGCTTATTTGAAGAAAAATAAATTTGACTTAGGGTAGGGTTTGGGTGTCGGGACCTGCCCCTAACTGGGTGAATTTTGGTTTAGGCGGGAATGGAGAAATCCTTGTGGGCATTAAGAATGACATTGGTTCAATTTCTTCGGTTTTAAATCAAATCAAGAACTGTACTGATCTAATTAATTTATCAAAAAGAGGAATTGAATCAATGTCCAATAAAAAGGTAAAATCACAATTTGAAAAAGCTAGAATGCCAACTAATTTATCAAAGTGAAACTATGAAACCAACATGTAACATTATGTGTAATGTTTGATTGCGTTTTTAGTATGACATTTCCTTTGTAGCATTGTCCATTGACCCTTCAATGCAAAAAATGCTCGTTTGATAACATTGCGTGTCGATGAATGTCTCATGTTGTAGAATTTTCTTATTCAACGCTCCTTGCTAATAAGATAGGTGATAATGTTCTCTTCTATGAGAGGTAAAAAATCCTTCACCATTTTCGTATTCAACATCATATCGATAGTATAATCATAAATTACGTTTTCGTAATTTTAGTTAGATAGACGAGTAACTCATATCCTAGGGAGTTATATTAATCCATAATTTATTATGGACTTTTAAGCCATTTGTTGTGAAAATATGTCCCAAAAAACTCTTGAATCTATTATAGTCTCTTTTTATTCGAGCATTGCAAATATGAACTCTTGCAACTAGAGAACATATTACAAGGACATTCGTGCTATTGTTCATTTTCTTGTTACACCTAGGACTATCACTGGTTGGATCGTTTACATCGTCGTTATACATATCATTCAATTAGAACAAATACTTAAATCTAGATCCTCTTGATCAATAATTGATATATATATATATATCACGTTTATTGAGTAAAGGTTAATAATATAAATTATAACCATCTTTTTGAACTGAAATTGGAGTTTCTACAACTTTTTTTACCTAATAAAAACAAAGTAACAAAAATGATGAACTGTCATATAGATAAAAATAACACCATCGTTGTTATTTTTTTTGAAGAAATCATAAATGTTCCACATTTAAAACCACTTTATTTATTTATTTTGAATACAACACAATTACGCAAACTTAGGACCAAATCTTTTGATTATTTGACCCCTAAATCGTTGAACTACTGAAAAAGAATGAAAGGAAGAAAAAAAAAATAAGAATTTCCCTTTCTGCGAAAAAAAAAAAAAAAAAAAAAAAAAAAACACGCCCTTTTCATTTCTTGCCCAAAAAAGCAAGTTCTCAGTCCCATACGGCGATCTCTCAGTTTCCTCTTCGGCCGAGTTGACTCAGTGGCGTCGAAGAAGATGAGTCAAGACTCGTTCATATACAGCTTCGTGGCTCGAGGAACCATGATCTTGGCCGAGTTCACTGAGTTCACTGGAAATTTTCCGGCGATTGCGAATCAGTGCCTTCAGAAACTTCCTTCTGCTAACAACAAGTTCACTTACAATTGCGACCATCACACCTTTAATTTCCTTGTCGAGGATGGTTATGGTAAGAATGCTTTTAGTTTTCTCTTCCTTTTGATTTCGATTTTGGTGATTTTGTGTTGGATTTCAGCTCGATTTTGTTGGATCTAGTCGGATTTCTTTTATTTTTCATGTTTTTGCAGTTAATTCATTTGGAATGAACTGGAATCGGATTTGGAAGTTTGTTTTTGTGTTAGTTTTGATTGATTGTGGATTTTTTTTTTTTGGCTTTAGGTAATGGTTGTTTTAACTTTGAAGTGAGTCTTCAGTCAATTTTTGTTCATTGTCTGAGCAGAAATTCCATTTTTTTTTTTTTTTCAATATTTGTCATCATACCTTTTCCGGCGATTTTCCATTCGAAATGAACAGGAATCAGAGTTGGAAGTTTGTTTTGTGTTGGATTTGATTGATTTTGGATTTTTTTTTTTAAGGTATAGGTTGTTTGAATTTTGAAGTGTTTTCAATCAATTTTTGTTCATCGTCTGAGCAGAAGTTCATTTTCGTTTTTTCAATATTTGGCTGAGATTTGAAAAATGCTTATGCATTACACTACATTGCCAAACAAAACAAATAAAAATATTGGTGAATAAAGCATCCTAATCAAATGGCTGTGAGCTAGCTAATTCCAGTTTCAGCTCTTAATGTGGAATTGTTTGTAAAATGTCATAGTTGCTTTTGTAATTCTGATGTTGGTTAAGAATGGGTTTGAATATGATATCAAAATGTGAAGTTCTGAGTTCAAATTTTTGGAATATTTGTTTCTTCAGTATTGTCCTTAGGCGTGAGAAAATGCTGAGAATTAGAGTACCATTTAATAATCATTTGGGTTTTGAAAATTGTGCTTGTTTTCTCCTCATGCCTGTACAATGGTCAGACTTAAGAAAACAATTTGAGTTGTTAGACAAATTCCACCAACAAAAACAAGCTTTTAAAGACAATATTTTTTAGTTTTCCAAACTTAACTAGATTTTTCAAATGATTCGATAACAAAACAAAGAAACCCATTAGTGAAACTGTGTAAAAGTAGTGTTTATAAACTTAATTTTCAAAACCAAAAAACCAAAAAGTTAACAAATGGACTAATAGGTTTGGGTATTTAGAGGAATTGGGATTAATATAGGGGTATAGAGGCAATTTGCTAGAGAATATGGTAATAAATAAGAGGGAATTAGGTTTGAAAGGGCATAAGAATCATTAGGGCTCAAGAGTAGTGTTCTCTAGAGAACGGGAGGTTCCAAGTCCTTTTAAAACTTGGTTATCTTGTAGTTTCGTGGTTATTTGGTATCAATAAAGATCTTGGATCTTATCATTGACGTAAACTTATGAATTAGTCTATTTGATGGCTTTAATTTTTGGGAGTAAGAATTTTTGTATCATGAATTTAAGTTCAAGGAGCTCTCTATTGTTTTAATACCATATACACGGTGCCTTCATGGAGTTTTGCAGCTTATTGTGTTGTGGCGAAAGAATCACTCAGTAAGCAGATATCCATAGCCTTTTTAGAACGGATGAAAGCCGACTTTAAGAAAAGATATGGGGGCGGTAAAGCCGATACTGCTGTTGCGAAAAGTCTCAATAAGGATTTTGGGTAAGTTAAGACATGAAAAGCTTTATCTCGAATATGTAATTGTATTTCTGCCTTTGCAGTACGGAGATGCATTCTTTTATGGATTTGTTTTTGCAGGCCAGTTATGAAAGAGCACATGAAGTATATCATCGAACACGCGGAAGAGATCGAAAAGTTGATAAAAGTGAAGGCGCAAGTATCGGAAGTTAAGAGTATAATGCTGGAGAATCTTGACAAGGTAAATGACTGTACATCAACATGGATCTGAAATATTGTAGATTTGTTTGAATTTGCATCTCTAATTTTAGACCCACTGCGTTTGTCACTATCATTTTGTTATTCAAGATCTCTGATTTGAAGATGATTACTCTGAGTCGACAGTATCATATGGTTTTTTAAGATCTCTGATTTATCATAGGTTGGCCCATCGATAGAAAGTCATAAAGTTGAGTACTTACGCATATTTTAACCATTATAGAGTGACCTATTGGTCAAGCATGTCATAAATAACTAAGAGTTGATGAGTTCAATCCATGGTAGCTGCTTATCTAGGAAATAATTTTCTACGGGTTTTCTTGATATCCAAATATTGTAGGGACGTGCAAGTATATTCCGGGAGAAATAGTTGAGGTACGCGTAAGCTGGCCCGGACACTCAGAGATATAAAAAAAGAAAGAAGAAAAAGATGCATATTTGTGGCATGAATGTGCTTCTTGGAGATTTTTCTTGTGTGGATAATGTATGAATCAAACATGGTAGATATAATAGCAAAATTATCTCAGTGAATCTTCTTGGGGTGTAAGTTATTGAATCAAACAAAACCGAGCGTTGAAGTTGGTTTCTAACTACATGAAAACCAAAAGGCCCTGAACTTGGTCCACAATCTTAGTAACACTTTCATTATCAATGAAAATGTTTTCGTTTCTTATAAAGAAAAAAAGCTACTTCAGGTAGCTTTGTCTTGGACACCATCAATTATGTGATCTTTCCATACCCTTTCAGGCTTTTGAGAGAGGGGACAACCTCAATTCTCTTGCTGACAAAACAGAAAGTCTTCGAGATCAGGTAAGTTGACCGAACCCCGTATTCTAAAGCATATGCTTCAACAGAGAAACAAACGACTCAAGAGTGATCAAAATTTTGTCGATCTCGACAGGCCCAAACATACAGAGGACAAGGAACCAAACTGAGAAGGAAGATGTGGTATCAGAACATGAAGATAAAGCTAGTTGTTTTTGGGATATTGTTAGCTCTTGTGCTCATAATTTGGATTTCCATTTGCCATGGATTTGATTGCACCAATTAATTAGTTTGTACCATAGAAAGAACAGGGCTGAAGTGTAAGGGAAAGTTGTAGCCTTTAGGCTTTTGTGTTTTTTATGGCTTGGGAGCTGTCTGATGAATGGCAACATTGATATATTTTTATACATGTAAGTTTCTATTTGAATGGATGGATATGTTTTCTCCCTTAAAAGATATTTTTATACATGTAAGTTTCCATTTGAATGGATGCATAATTTTCCTTCTTTAAAACATAGATTTTTTTTTTTTTTTGTTTTTAAAGAAAAATTATCTTTTTAGCCCCTAAGTTTGGAATCTAGTTTTAAGTTGGTCTATATGTTTTAAAATTAAACATTTTTATTCCGGACATTTAACTAATTCTCATATTTAGTTATTGAGTATTTTTTTTAGTTTACTTTTATATTTATTTTCTTTTAAAAATTAAATTCATGGGAAAATTTAAATAATAATGTCATGAATATATTAAAATTTAATGTTAAGGAATGACAATCCAACCAATATTTTCACATTGATATGATATTATCTACTTTGAGTATAAGTTCACAATTAAATGTCTAGGTATTATTGATACATATTTCACTCTAAGGTAATTAATAAATATTTGAAGTTTAGAGGAATTTTTAAAGCAAAACTTAATAATTTCCACTTAAAACTTAATCAATAAAATTATTTTTGAACATATTTAAGAATATTTTTCACTTTAAAAGTATTTTTCTATAATTGAGTTTTTATTATGTTTGCACGATATTTCTTTTATAGAATTTAGACTATGAATTGTAGAATAAGATTTGATAATTAAGTTGGATGGATGACATATAAATTCGTACTTTTCTCACGTGAACAAACTTTATTTCTAAAAATGTCAAAAAGTTTCTTAGGGGAATACAATTCTTTAGCTAAGATTTATTTGAACCATATATCCTTTAGTATGTATATGTTTTGTTACATGGTTAAATTAATTGATAGATAGAGTCTTGGAGTGTGTAAGGTGATGAATTCAATTTATAGTGATTACTTATTTATGAATTAATTTTTTATGAATTTTTTTGACATCCAAATATTGTACGTGCAAAGTGGTCTGGATAGTCACAGATATAAAAAAAAAAGATTGATATTAGTAATTATTATTCTAAAAATAAAGCTCACTAATCTATTGACATTGTTTTTGAAATTAGAAAATTCTATCTCATTATTTTATAGTATTGATTAACAAATTTATCTTTAAGCTTAATAATGGTCTTCTCAAAATGTTAATAATAATATGTCTCCAACGGACAACAGCTTCTTTGAGAGATCTTTGGTTCGAGACTATTAGAACATGCTTAAACAAGAAAACTCTTCGAAATATTTTGGTACCACAACTTAGGGACGGGCCAGTGATATCCTGAACACAGTGGAGCAAAGCTCCGATTTCCCGATTTTCAAAAAAAAAAAAAAAACAGAATCTTAATTTGAGGATCACCTACTATTATATTTTTAAAGTAGCATGTAAACCACAAAAGAGCACTAACACATTCTATATAAATTTTGTGTTCATTATTTTCTCGGATTTTTTTTTGTACATTATTAATTATTACAGAAAACAAATTATTACCTTAGGTATATATCCATTTGGACCATTTTATCCTAAAATTTCAATAAATTAAACTTTCAATTTTTTTTTATATCCGTACGGGTCAACTTAGAAAATTATTTTCTAGGTAGGTGATCACCATAGATTGAACTCATCACTTTAAGCAGTCAAACATCCTCTTTAACCAGTTGAACTGCTCCATGATGGTTAACTCAACTTATATTGCAGTTTTTACCTTCTATTTCTATTTTCACTAATTTTAACAAAAAAACAATATACCGAATCTCATAATTTTAATTATAAATTCAATAAATTGAAGTTTTACACAAATTAAATTTAATCAACATAACTATATATGGAATAACTTTGCCACAAAATCACAATTTTGACGACTTTTGGACAAAACTCATTGGAGGGTGAGAATTGCAAGAACTCTTGAAGTTATTATATTGCTATTTAAGTTTAAGAAAAATAATGATCTTAAAAAAAAATTGTCCTGCCAAAAGAATATAGCTCAATGGGTATGATGTTTGAATTAAAAAAAAACAGTAATTAATATATTATAGACTCAAATCTCTCCGATCTTAAATGCTGTGGCGTTTAAAAAAAAAAAAATAAGAAAGAAAGAAAAGAAAGATAAAATTGTCCTCTTCACTAATTATTATTAAAAAAATGTTGTTGATGAGTACATTATTAAATACCCAATGACAAAAAATTTATGAGCCTACTTATTGTAGAACTCATTTTTTTGGGTTGAGTTCTAACAATAATTTAAAAGTGAAAATTCTTAATTCATAATATTACATTTATGGCGATTAAAAATTGAACAATTGATTTTGATGGCGGAAGATAAATTTATTACGACCCCATTTGATAATCATTTTATTTTTAGTTTTTGGATTTTGAAATTTAAGCCTATAATAACTACCTTATCATAAGTTTTTTCTTAGTTAGATATCTACATCTTACCTATATTTTAAGAAACTAAACCAAAATTTGGAAAAAAAAGTAATTTCGAAAAACTTGTTTTTGTTTTTGAAATTTGGTTAGCATTCTCCAACATTTTCAAATAAAAATTAATACATTGTAGGAAAGATGAAACATATTATAGAAAACTTAAGTATAAATTTAAAAAACCAAATATTATCAAACTTACCTACATTTTCATAATTAATTTCCAAACTATACCGGAAACAAAAGAACAATTAACGTTAATACAAACCCTTGCATCTAATGCCCATAATGATTCTTTTAGGACAAGAAATGTCAAGAATGACATTTTTATTTTATTTTGTATTTTTATTTTAATTTAATAAATTTTTAAATGAAGAAATTTATAACCTTTGGTTATTAAATTGAACACAATATCAATAGAACTCTTCTTTCTCGTTGATGATAATGTTTTATTAATAGCCTTTACAAAAAAAATACAACGGTTTTTAAAATATTATTATTATTGTTTTAAAAATGTTTGTTTGTTTTTTTTTTTGTTGCATTCTTATCTCCAAATTTTCTTTACATGCATTAAATTTATGGAAAGAATTGGTGACATTAAATTTATTGAAAGAATCGATGACAAGTTGGTTATTTTAATTAGCGATAATCAATTTTAAAATTATTAAATGAGTTGACAAAAGCTCCAATTTAATTTTTTCATCCTCAAATTATTGTTGAATAAAAGAAAAGAAATTAAATGAGGTTGTCACAAATTACCTCTTTGATATTATGAATTTACATCGAAAAATTTATTTTCCTTTAATAATCCTCAAAAGCTAGTTATTTTTACTTTTTATTTTATATATTAAACTTTAATTCAACAACAATATTTAAATGTGACAATTTGAATTCATAATCTATCAATGACAATAAATTTCTGCTCACATCACATCTTTTGGTAATTAGGTTAATTATATATATA
>JBBMKA010000378.1:0-12601 GCA_037833695.1 Sechiopsis laciniata | reverse complement strand
GGGGGGGGGGGGGGGGGGGGGTTTTTTTTTTTTTTTTTTTTTTTTTTTTTTTTTTTTTTTTTGAGAAAAGTATATATATTTTTTGAGAAATAATTTTGTATATATATTTATATGTATTAGATAATATACATTCTTTATAATTGTTTTTATCCACTTAATGCATGTTATACATTATTCGGTAAAACATTACTCTTTTTCCTTTTTTTCCTCTATATACCTTTGATGTTACTTTAATATTACAATCACATCGTTTTCAAAACAATTAATTATATATTTGAGTCGACATCATTTCATATGAATGACACTATAAAATAACATATCAAATTTGTTGTTTAATTTGCATTGAGATTTATTAGAATTTGTTTTGATAAAATATCTATTTATATTAAACCATATAATTTTTGTAATTCTTTTTTATGCATATTATATATATTTATACTGCATGTCTTAACTTTTTAAAATTATAAAAAAAAAATTGTAAAATAAGAAATAGGGAAAAAAAAAGGGAAAGGTACACAAAAAGGTGTTTGTAACAACAATTACCTCTCTAAATTTTGATAAGTGTTGCAATTAAACCATTTCTCACATGTGTGAGAAAGGTAGATTTGTCAATTTTTTTCTTTAATAAATTTTTTATATTATTATAATGCTACAAAAAAACATATCCTCTCAAAAACCTACTCAAAGAAGAAAAATAATTATGGTCACACTAAACTTGATTTTCAAGAGAAAAATGGAGTTTCTCCCAAGTTCTACCAGTTGAGATGTTTAAAGTGTTTGCTCCATCTCCACCGGTTCCAAAATTAAATCTACTTGGAAGAGAAGATATATGGCTAAAAAAACAGAGGTTGAGTTTGTTGAGAGATCCACGGAAGTGGGATGTGGCTCCAAAAACTATAAGTTTCATTTTCACTTTCAACTTCCACAAAATTTCAGATCCACAAACCCCCAAAACCCCAAATGAATTCCACTTCAATTCCCACCAATATTTCCTAACATTATAAACCCACCTTCCCTTCTCTTCAACCTCTTCGAATCTCAATCTCAATCTCAATTCCTTTTGTCTTCAATGGAGTTCGTCGCCCGTTCAATTTCTCCCAATTCCGAAAAAATCCATTTCGAGAAGGAGATTCATTCTAAAGCCACTCATTGATATTACCGGTTCAATTTAATTTTTAATGTATTTTGTATTTTTCACTCTCAAGATTTTGATTTTATTTTTAAGTTCAATAATAAACGGAGTGACTGACTATAACTTCATGATATTTTAATTTATAGACACAGTTATATTACTAAATAATTGTTCCTAGTGGTACAAAAACTTGATATTTAAAAAATGTAAGTGTTTTATCATACTTTAAATGTTAAGAATTTAAACTTAGAAAAAACTCTCATGAAGTGGCTAAACGGTCAAGGTTTTAAAAAATTATAAAGAGATAGATGTGATCTATATTATCATCGTGTATTTAGAAATTAATTTTGATAACCGGACAATAACTCAATTTTGTACTTTTGTTTTAAAACAAAACTTACCAACTTGTTATAAGTATGATGTGTATACATATTACTTACCACTACATGAGCCACATTTTTTTAGTGATAGAAAGAAAAATGTTAGATGAAATGATTGATTTGACATTATCATAGATAATTTTTAAAATAAATGAAAAGATGCGATTCATAAGTGGGTACACATACCATGCTTATCAATAAGTTGGTAAATTTGATTATTTGTTTTTTAACATATAGATTAAACGATACATATTTTGTTGATCAAGAATATCTTTTGTACGTGTATATATATGAAATTAAAATATCTTTTGTATTTGATATTCCTCAAGTCAAGTAACTCAATTTTTTTAAGTAGACAAAGCTATGCGTATTGTTAGGTACGTCATTGTCTTCCATTTCCAGTTGTTGATCCTTGTATGAATATCATTTTCTTCCCAACGCGTATGATTACATAATTTTATTCATTAATAGAACATCGTTGTAAATTTGAAAACTTGTATATTTGAATAAGGATTTTATTTTTTGGGGAGATTCTCCAGTTATATTAAATGAATATAATAAGCAGTCAAAAAAACCACAAAAAAAAAAAAAAAAAAGCAATTGATGATTAATAATTATGATTTAAGACCGTGGGTACGTATTCCATATTTCCACTCAAATTTTACTTATTTTCGTAATTAATAGAAGAATAATTTTATTAATTTTCTTTTACAATTTTAGAAATATGTTTACTTTATTTTCGTAAAAAAAGATATATCTTTACTTTTATATTAAAATAAGTATTATTACCGAACTAATTTAATTTAATTAACTTTAAATTAGTTACAAAGTCGACAATTGAAATCGTTAATTGATTTGAAGGTAAAAAAGTTATGATCAAATCATTAGTGACACGTACCTATAAATTAATTAAGATTAGTCAAGTCAATCATAAATTAATTTAAATACTAATCAACATATCGAATAACTTGGTGACACATTAGTTATTTTATTTGGTGTTAAAACTATTTTAATTTTACGGTTACGAATTCAATTTTAAAAATCGGTATTTGACTTTTATATACAATTTTTTATAAAATATTTATGTTTTAAAATATTTTTGTTTGTAAAATAATTTTATATGACATCTAATAATTTCACATATGAAAAATGACGTTAGAATCAAAATTTTATATATATAATACTGAACGGGTCAATGACGCGATTGATTATCTGGTTTGGTGATAATTCATTTCCACTTCATGGTCACGGGTTCGATCTATGTGGAATCGCTAATTGTAATCCCTCTTCCCCTAATTTGTATTCAAAAAAAAAATTATTATATATAATAATAATAATAATAATAATAATAAAAGTCTTAGGGCTGCCACGTTTAATCAGCCATGCCAGCTGTAAGCAATTTGGAGCTTTGTAGGATAAAATTAAAAGAAGACAAATATAAAATAGAAGGTATTTTCTTATTTTGAAGTATATATATTATATTAAATGGAGTTTAAGGGTTTTTCAATATAGTCATAATAGGAGGCTGGTTGATGATCTTATTGTTGCATTACTCTAAAATGTAAGGCTCCCTCCTACCCTACCATCATCGTTGCAGGGCTGATTTTTCTCTACAATAGTGATTGACATAAACACAACTTTATTTTTTTGGTTTTTTTTCTTTTTTATCAAAAAAAAAAAAAAAAAAAGGTTTGGATAGAAGGTTGCTCAAGTTTTCTAGTCAACACATGTGTCCTTCCAACTAAATCTCTAGATTTATCTTTTTTTAGTTTAACAATAGTTTGGAGTAGGAATCGAACTTATGACCTTTTAATTTATGGTAAGATGTCGTTGAAAATATTGTTTGTGTTAATAACAGATTCACCATTGTTTTTAATCCTTATAAGCACTGAATATAAAAAACCATCCTTAATCGTTCTAATCAAACGATCATTTTATCATAGCCCATCTATTCAAATACTCCTAAAAGTCTTTCGGTTTACATCAAAAGTTTATTCTAGAATGCCAAATCCACGTGATTGGTGGGCTAAATAGATTGATGTATGGGACCCCATTTTTTTCATCTATCCATTTCTTTGTATTGTTGTTTTCTTAATTTTTTTGTGTATCTTTTAATTTTCCTTTTTCTCCTTTCTCATATAAATTAAGTATTTCTTTTATTATCAAATATTATAAATTCAAATAATTTATGTCATATGGTTGAAAGATGAAATTCAAAATTTTTATTTAATGATGAATTCAACAATGGATTTAAATAAATTACTAGAGATAACCTAATTATTAAAAGAAATAATAATATCTAATCCTAAAATAAAAGATGACCTAATCATTAAAAAAAAAAAAAAGATAATAGCTAATGATAAAAGGAGAAAATAAGATTTAATCTAATTCTAAAAGGAAAACATAATTAAAAAGATAAAAATATTATCATACTAAAATTAACATAAATCAACATTCCCCCTCACGCTGGATTGTATATGGAATACAAGTGAAACTTGGAATTAAATTTATCAGAATTATTTTGTGGGATGATTACGTGCCAATTGTGATAATGATGCGCCAATTGGGAAAAAAACGTTGTCAATTGGAAATACTGATGCTATGACTAATTAGGAATATTGATGTCAGGGCAAATTGAGAAAGTTGAGGACCAATTGAGAAAGCTGAGGTCCAATTGGGAAAGCCGCATGACCAATTGAGAAAGGCCAATTGGTAAAGTTGATAATTGGACTAATTGGGATTGGATTGGAATTGGGATGATTCTTCCGGTTGCGGGCGGTTCATTTACGCCTTTGAAGAGAGAAATTTTGGATGATTTTTTTTTTTTTTTTTTTCTAAAAGAGGAAGAAGATGATGAAGAAGAAAAGTGAAGGAGGAGAAGATAAACGATTTACGCAGATCGAAAGAAATTTTTTGAAAATGTTGAAAGATTGAATTCAAATTCTTCATTTAGTAATGAATCCAATTTAAATAGACTACAAGAGATGACTTAATCATAAAAGGAAATGATAATATCTAATCTTAAAAGGAAATATGACTCAATCACAAAAAAGAAAAGATAATATCTAATGATAAAAAGAGAAAATAACATTTAATCTAATTTTTAAAAGGAAAATATAATTAAAAAGAAAAAAAATACCATTATACTAAAATTAACATAAAACAACACATATAAATATATATATTTATAAGGTAAGTAAACTGTTACACACAAGTTTTTTTGAAAAAAAAATTGTTACCTTTTATTTCATAAAAAATTATTACTCCAGATTTAATAAGCGTCGCAAAAGTTTAAATAGAAAAATAAACTAAAAATTCTGACAAACAACGCACTGATGTCAACAATGGCTTGTTCCCCAAAAGTAGTGGCAAAAAGTTTCAGTCAATAATCTATTAAAAGCAAATTAATTATTTGTGCCTTTTGTGTTTTTCAGAACTTGAACCTTGAGTAATTCAAATTATCTTCTCCTTTTTTATAAACGATTTTCAGTTGAATTTCATTAATTAATAGTAGAGAAATAGTTTCCTACCAAAAAGAAAGGAGATTTTTCATGTATTATAAAATAATTAAAAAAAAGTTTATAAATAAATTTTTTTTAAAAGAAATTCGTGATAGAAAAATGTCGCTATGATGTAGGTAATAGCAACTTTGGGAACCTTTAAACTAATGTTATGTCTAATTGTCGGAAACCACAACCATAAAAGAAGAAGATAATAGAACTATTGAAGATGACATCACAAGTGACGATGTTAGTAATATGATATATATTGTTACTTATTTTGTTACTTGTTTAAGTTTTAATTAGTTTTAGTTTTATTCCTCTTTGACCATTAGTCAACTGCTGTATAAATACATTTCTTCTCATCAATAATATTCATGCACTTTCTCTCCTTTCATTGGAAAACCACATGGTATCAGAGCAGAAAAAGATCTGACCTACTTTTTCTTTCTTTGACTTTTCTTTCCTTCCTTTCACTCTCTCTTAGGAACGTTTCTTTTCTCTATAAACCCAATCTTGATTTTTTTTCTCTGCAAATCACAAATCCATGTTAACAATCGATCCAACACCCACTTCTTCCATGTTCGTATGCCTTGATTCAACTAATTACGTCTTTAGAAGTACCAGATTTCACCTCTTCTTCGAGCCCACAAGCTCTTCGGATTCATTGATTGGTCAATACCGCAGCCAAAGATCAAGACCTCTGAAGATGGAAAGAACACTGAGGAAACCCATGAGTTTACGGCTTGGTTTGAGAAAGATCGGGCTCTCATCACATTGATAAATGCTACCTTAAGTCAGACTGCCATTTCTTATGATATCAATTGCAAAACATCAAAAGAGGTATAGGAAACCCTAGCAAAATATTTCTCTTCCTCGTCAAGATCCAATATCATAAACCTGAAATCTGAGTTACAGAGTATTATCAAGAAACTAAGTGAATCTATTGACCTTTATTTTCAAAGAATTCAAAATATTGTTCATCACCTCTTTGCGGTTTCTATCGTCATTGATCCTGAAAATCTCGTCATATACACTGTAAATGGGCTATTATCAGCCTACAATGTTTTTTGAACCAAGTCCTAGTCTATTGCTTTTAACGAACTGCATACTCTATTAAAAATGGAAGAAGCCGCGATTGATTCACAGTCCAAGATTGACGAAGCCTCAAACATGTCCACTTTAGCCATGATGAAGTACTCAAACAACTCCAAACGAGGTTCTTGGAGAGGCTCATTTCATGGGCGAAGCTGCAACAACAATGGAGGTCGAGGACGTGGCTCTTATAATCAGGATTTCTTTTCTGGGAATAACAATAACCAAAGATCTTTCACTGGAATTCACAATACCCTTGTTCCTCTACTAGTAGATTTAGATGCCTTGAACATACAACTTCCATGTCAAATATGTAAAAGAATCGGCCACGATGCTTTGGACCGTTATCACGGAATGAATTCACTTACCAAGGTTGTCATCCACCTGTCAAGCTAGCTGCAATGGCTCAATCTCAGGCTTTAACTAGTTTGTTGTTACAACATGGATATCATTAGGAACCAACAATATGGCTGATGGACAGTGGCTGTAATGTCCACCTTACAAATGATGTTTCCAATCTTAACTTTTCCATTCCATATCCTGGTGATGATTCTGTAATCATAAGAAATGGATAAGGTATTAATATCTCTCATCAAGGTCAAGGTACCCTTCATAGTAACTCTCACTCCTTTCTTCTTCAAAAACTATTTTCTGTGCCTAATCTTTATGCAAAACTATTATCTGGTCATCAATTGTGCATTGATAATAATTGTGTTTTTATTTTTTATTCTTCTTCCTTTAAAATACAGGATAAATCAAGCAACAAAGTCTTGTTTTCAGGGCCTAGTGTCAATGGCTTATATCTAATACAAACTAACGCTTCATCTACTATGAATCTACAAGCTCATACCGAGAACAAAATTTTAGGACATATTTGGCATGATAGACTAGGCCATCCTTGTGATGTTGTTTTTTAACAAGTAGTCAAACACTTACACATTCCTATAATAGTTAATTCAATGCATTGTCCTCACTGTTTAGTTGGTACAATGTTTAGGCAGATTTTCCCGACCTCTCATAGCTCTACTTTTGAACCTTTAGCTTTACTTTATAGTGGTGTTTGGGGCCCTACTCCTGAAAATTCAATAAATGGGCATAAGTACTATGTTTCTATAATTGATAATTTTTCTAGATTCACTTGGTTGTTTCCTATTTGCTACAAATCTGATGTTTCATCTACTACTAAGAATTTTATTACCATGATTGAGAATCTGTTGAATAAAACACTAAAAATATTTCGTATTGATGGAGGAGGCAAATATATTAACAACACTTTAAAAACTTTTTTTGAACATAAGGGAATTTTGCATCACAAATCTTATCCTCACACACCACAACAGAACGACATTGCTGAAAGAAAACACAAACACTTGGTTAACACTGCTATTTATTTAATGTCTCGTGCCTATATTCCTCTCAAATATTGGTCCTTTGCTCTTTCCACTGAGGCTTATTTAGTTAATAGATACCTAGTTCTACTTAAGGAAACAAATGCCCTTATGAAATCTTGTTTAAAAAACAACCTGAGTATAACTCATTAAGAGTCTTTGGTGCTGCTTGTTATCCCATATTACGTCTCTATACTTCTAACAAACAAGAGGCAAGAACAACTCAATGTGTGTTCTTAGGATATTTGATAGCTCTAATTAATAGCACTATTTAAGCCTCTGAAACCTTGCGATTTACTCAGAAAATAAGTAAGCAAGCGAAGAAAATAGGGAATTAAACTCAGACATCCTCAATTATTCGTATATGCCAGCTAAAAGCAAACGCATCAGCAAAACTGTGCATTATGCGCTTTTTAAATGCCAAACGCGCGTATAAGCGTAGAAACTAAACTATTAAGCACAAATTTGCTGACGTGTTTTATGTTCGCAAGAAAGCTTTGAAAAGATGGAGCGGATGGGTCAATAGGATAGAAAAGGAATTAACAAATGTGGAAGCATTTATTTGAGAGGGAAGTATGATTTCGAACCCACCGCGCAAAACATGCTTGTTTTATTCTTCGTTCTGGTTAGATTATTCACATTAGTATTGCATTCTCATTCTCATAGCATTTGCATCTGCATTAGCATTAGCATTAGCATTAGATTAGTATCACAATCCAAAACACTTTCAAAACACTCATTCATACATTTTTGTTATTTTGACCCTTGATGTATGTCATTGTGTTTCCAATTCTTTGTGGGATCGATAATTTATATACTTGCTCGTTGCAATTCGACAGAGTATACTTGCGCCTAATGCGATTCTGAGCCATACTTAACGATAAGTTACTCCGAATTAATTACTAAACAATATTACGTGCGGCTCGCATCGCCGCCGTCAGTCTCCTTTAGGGTACAAAGGTTACCTGTGTCTTGATTCTATTAAAGAAAAGTTTTATATTTCAAGAATTATTAAATTTGATGAATCTTTTTTTCCGTTCAGCAAAACTCCTCCTCCTCCACACTCATCACAGAATATACCTACTTTACAACCTATTATTGCAGCACTTCCTAGAGCAAATCCTTCTCCTAGTAGTGTACCTAACACACAAGAACCTGAGGTTAGTATTTTGAACATTGAACCTCCTACAGTTACTGATTTTTCTCCAAATTCTCTTGTTTCTGATCCAGAAGATACTACTGCCCCATCTCAAACAGAATCTGTCCAACACCTTCAACCTAACCTCGAAATTCTAGTAAGTCATCCTCTAGTTAATATTCCTCAAAATCAACATAGAATGCAAACATAATCTAAATTCGACATCTCTAAGAAGAAGGTTTTTATTGCATCCTTAGAAAATAACTCAAGTGAATCTTCATCTTATACTCAAGCTAGTAAACTTAGCCATGGAAAAATGCAATGAAAGAGAAATGTTTTAACCAAACAAAACACATGGGATATTGTCACTTTTCCTCCAAATAAAAACTTGGTTGGGTGTAAATGGGTTTATAAAGTCAAAATACACCTTGATGGCAGTATAGCTAGGCATAAAGCTCGTCTTGTAGCGCAGGGGTTTCATCGGGAAGAGGGTGTGGATTTCTTTGAGACTTTTAGTCCTGTTATAAAAAAGCCTACCATATGAATAATTTTTTCTCTTACAGTTAACTTTAGATGGCCTCTTCGACAACTAGATGTAAAGAATGCCTTTTTACATGGTGAGTTAGAAAATGAAGTTTATATGCAACAACCTCAAGGGTTTGTTAACATAGACAATCCTCTCTTAGTCTGCAAGTTAAACAAGTCCTTATATGGTTTAAAACAAGAACTAAGAGCTTGGTTCGCTTGCTTTACTTCAAATATTCTTTCTCATGGTTTTAAGGCATCTTTATGTGATCCTTCCCTTTTTTTTTTTTTTTTTTGAAATATGAATGGTTTTATCACCTATCTTCTTCTCTATGTCGATGACATTAATTTAACAAGAAATGTCACACTCTTTATCACTAACCTTATTCATAAGCTACAGGACAATTTTGATATGACTGATCTAGGAAGTTTAAGTTTCTTTCTTGGACTTGAAATACAACAAAAGGAGAATGGCATACATATTAATCAACGCAAGTATGTTTTCGATCTCCTTGCTAAATTTGGTATGTCCTCTGTAAAACATTGCGCCACACCCTGCTCAACCAGTTCGGCTTTAGATTCCACTCCACCATGCTGCTCTAAAGATATAACTTCTTGTTGAAGCATCATCAGTGCTCTACATTATCTAACGTTTACAAGACCCGATATTTCATTTGCTGTTGCCAAAGCTTCTCAATATATGCAAGCCTTGACCATTCAGCAGCTTAACGAACTAAAACGTATTCTACGATATGGTAAAGGTACCACTGATAAAGGATTGCATTTTGTAGTAGGTCCTTTACATCTTCAAGCTTACTTTGATTCTGACTGGGCGGGTTGTCACATGATCGTCATTCAAAAATTGCCTTCGTCATCGTCCTTGGTAAGAATCCTATATTCTAGATGTCCAGGAATCAGAGCACGGTATTTCAGAGTTCTATCAAGGCCGAATACAGAACAATGGTAGCCACATCAGCAGAATTGTATTGGATCTGTCAACTTCTCTAAGAGCTATTCGTGGTTATTCAAACTGCTCTAAAACTACATTGTGATAGCCAATCGGCCTTAACACTAGCTCGGAATCTAGTCTTTCACGATGGCACCAAACATGTGGAGATTGACTACTTTATACGTGAAAAAATTATATCAGGGGATATAGAACTTCAAGCAATAAACACAAAAAATCATCCTGCTAACTTATTACCAAACCACTGACTGCACAGCGGATACTTCACTTATTTTCCAAACTTATACCCACTTGATCGGTGTGTTGTCTTTGAGGAGGGAATAATATGATATATATTGTTACTTATTTTGTTACTTGTTTAAGTTTTAATTAGTTTTAGTTTTATTCCTTTTTTACCGTTAGTCGGCTGCTGTATAAATACATTTCTTCTCATCAATAATATTCGTTCACTTTCTCTCCTTTCATTGGAAAACCATAGTTAGAAGACAGATGTTGACAGACGTCTGATGTAGGGATTGAACTCACATGCAGTTCGACTCCATGGTCGTAAGTTTGATCCTCAAAATCGGTATTTGACTCTTATATTATTTTAGACAAGTAGTGTCCTCTATATAGGGTTTGTTGCCTCCCTCCTCCAATTTTTACTAAAAAATCGCATGCCAAGACTAATGGGTGATAGGCTATCGAATTGGAAATAGCAGCTGTAAAACCGAATTGATGTACCTATCGTCGATGAGACTGGGCCTTACAAAAGTTTAGATTTGGAATTGAGTGATTGCAGTGTCAAGACCTAGATTTGACGAAAAGGCTATAGTTTGGCAAGACGAAAAGAATAAATAAATAAATAGACTTACAATAATTAGAAATTGTGGATTTGACCAAATCTGCAAACCACCAATTGAGAATGCAGATTAAACAACCAATTGGAATGCAAATTGAACCACCAATTTGAATGCATATTGAACCACCAATCAGGAATGACCACCAATCAGGAATGTAGATTGAACCACCAATTGAGAATAACCACTATTTGGGAATCTAGATTGAACCACCAATTGGAAATGCAAATTGAACCACGAATTATAAATTAATTAAGTATATATACACTTAATAGGAATTGTTTTTGACATAGGGGTAAGCTTCCTAATGACAGACTATGAAAGCAACCTGACTAGAGCGTTCCGGGTGCTAATATATTCGTACAGTAAATAATTCAGAGTTAAACTTATTGCTAAGTGTGCCTCGTAATCGCTTACACGCAAGTATATGCGGTCGGACTACAAAAATTAATAAGTGTGTATTTTATCGATCCCATAGAGATTGATGTCTAGAATTAATATTGATCAGGCAAGAATTGTGCTGAGTAGTAAATGCATGAGTTGAAAATGGTTGCTTGTTTTTGTTTTTAATGCTAATAATAAAATGATGCAAATGCTAATAGTAATAAATATGAATGCACTGAGTAGTGACAAATAGACAATTGTAGAAAATATTAAAAGCCCGGAACTAGTTATTGAGTTTCTCGCTTCCCTCTACCAAAAAGTACTTCCGCACTTAATGATTTACGGCAGAACCAGCTTCCACTGCGAACTTTATACTTAACTCGAGGCGATGCAAGTCATAGTGAGGTTATTCCTAACTCCCTAAATGATGCAAAGACTTACCTTCGACCTATTGTAGCATACTGGGTCATCATGCACTTCCTTCTTGTGGGTAGCTAATCGATGCATATGTATAAAATAGTAAATGCAGTAGGTAAAATCCTATAATCTACGCTCCTACCATGCTTCTATTTGGGACTATTCATACAAGACTCCTATAATGCAGCATAGCAATAAACACAAGTAAGAAGTTTAAATCAGGCGATTTTATTACGACTACTAAATGTCCAAAACTATAACTACTCCTAAGAAAAACAATAAAAATAGAATTGGCGCAGTTGTGAAGTGTGTAGTCCCCTTGTCATTGGCTCCTACGAACACCACCAGTTGCTTCTCGTATAGATTGGCTTTTGGCCATCTGACTAGCTCACCTAACCTCGACTTCCTTCTTACAATTTATAGAGTTGATTTACTTGGTCAGCAAGCATGTTATACATATTATTAGTCAATAAAGGGTGTCTACCTCCACCGTTAAGTCTAACCATACCTGGATATGCTATATGATTGAATTCTACTTGTTGAGTTCGCATGACTCTATCTCTTTCATCTACCTCCTGTGCTGGCGGCAAAATAGGATTTAGGTTTGCATTTGCTCCAAGTTTCGCACTCGCTGCTCTAGTGCTGGTGGATCCATAACTCCTGGATCATGTTGTGCCATGGGATCCATTCCTCTGTGGTTTCTCCTTCTCTGTTCACGAATCCTCCTTCGAAGGGTTCGTTCAGGTTCTAGACAAACACAATAGTAACACTCATGCACCAATCACACTGAAATGTTGAAAAAAATGAAAAACTACAAATATATATACATATACATA
>JBBMKA010000346.1:0-12603 GCA_037833695.1 Sechiopsis laciniata | reverse complement strand
AAAAAAAAAAAAAAAAAAAAAAAAAAAAAAAAAAAAAAAATATATATATATATATATATATATATATATATATATCTGTGTGTGTGTGTATGTAAATATATGTGTATATAATTTGATTCTATTTATTTTTTGTGTACAATTGTTGGTGCTTAACATGAGTGCCATGAGTATAAAAAAATAAAATTTAAAAAAAAATACATAGAGACCACAAATTTTATATAAATAAAAGGTGTTATTGTTCCGATTTTAAAGATTAAAACTCGTGATATTGGTGTTAACTTGGATTACCATTAAATAATGTAACCATTACGTTATTGACCCTTGCGATGCTATTAACTAATTCTATGGACTAATTTTTCATCTTCAAAGTGACTTTAACTTTTTCTTTATGAAAAATATTTCCAATTATGTGGAAGAAAATCACTATTAATATCGAAGCATTGTGCTATTTCTTGAGAAAAAAATTAATGAAAAATCATACCTTCATCTGCTGGATTAATTCTTATGGTTAGAGACGCTTAAATTCAAATTTTCTAAAATTTTAATTCAAAATTTATAGTTTAGAACTTTAGACTCATTTCAAATTCACTTTAATTATATCGGTGAACATGTCTATGAATATATATAATAAAAGACTAGTCATGATCTAAGTTTAAGTATTAGCTGGAAGAACACGACATTGGTACACCTAGTACTAACAGATTGATAAACGTCTCTTTTTTTTAGTCCTCATCAGTATGTTTCTGTTGGTTTTTTTTTGGGGGGGTTATATATACAAGTCAAAGATGTTATTTTTCAAATTAATTGAATTTGTTGTTAAGGAGCCCACAATTGTTTACGTTAAAAAAGTGAAGAGACCTCTAAATATTTAAGAGATAGATGAATTATTCCTCTCGATTCTCATATTATCTAATATATATTTTATCATATACACCCTAAAATTTAAGTTTTCTTGTCACAAATTGCAAAGAATAATACCCTTGTGCAAATTAAATAGAGTAAATGAATAGAAGAGAAGGTTACCAGAATACAGAAAACTAAAGAGATTTTAATGTATATTTCAATTGATTGAAAAAGATATTTGAGACATCTTAGTTAAGTTGAATTGGTAATTTTAAATTATTATGATTTGTGTTGATGTGTATAGAGTCAATATAAATCCAAATAATCCCAGTGGTCCTAATCCATGGGCAGGTAGATGACATCATGTGATAATCAAACGGCTGCAATTTTTTCAAAAACAATTGGTGGTTTTATTTTAATAAATTACTAAACAAACAAGAATTGACCAATGGGACTTTCGAATGAAGAGAAACCATATGCCTGCGCCACAGTTTCTGTCTAAAAAGAGAAAAGGGTCAAATTTGATGATGGAAGGATAAATAAATAATATCAACAATGTTGCTATTAATATGTGAAAAGTTTGTGACCTATCTTTTTATAAACATATATAATTTGTTTGAGCAACATTTTATTCTTTAATCTAAAAAATTAAATATATATTAATTAATGTGGTTTAAATTGGACCATATATATAACTATGAAAATATAAGGCAACTTAATATTTTTTTTTATAAATAATTCACTTTATTTAATTGGTTTCTACGATAATTGAAAATTTATTTTAGATGTCACTATTGAAATGAGTTGTTTCTAGATGTACTTTAAAAATAATATTGTGATCCAATATAATGTTATGGGTGAAATTTGGCTAAAAATTTGTCGCATGAGCAAGCAGTGAGGTCTAATTGAAGGAGTCCACTAGCCAGTAAAAAGATCCAAAAAAGGCTCAATCGAAATAGTTCGACCCAAATAAGATAGATGGAGGCTAGCCTCATAGGTTGCGGCTGATAAGAACTCGACCCATAAGAGAATTAGGTAGGTGGGTGACCAAGGTTGACCCACATGGGTTGGCTAGCACCCTAATGGTCAAATCAAGCCTCGACTGACCCTTTGTTCTTATGGCACGAAGAAAACCTTGAAGAAGCAATCTAAAGTAGGTTAGTGTGCAAGCGTGTAACGTAAAGGTGTGCAACGTTGCATGTTGCCAACACGATAGTCGTTTACAAGGTCATCACCCCACCATTAATCAAATCGTAACACTCTCATAACTTTCAAGCCAATCAAATCTCCTAAAACAATTGAAAAAAGAATAGTACGTACTCTAGTAGCATCATATATTAAATAGTAACTCGTTGGTTGTGTTCGAATCTCAAATATAGTTGAAGTTATAAAAATAAAATTAAAAATTAAAAAACTCCTAAAATACAAAAATTAATCTCAAAGATCTAATTTTTAGTATATTGATCAACAATATGGAATAAGAATATAACACCCATTTAGTAATAGATTAGCTGCATAGGCCTAGAAACGGACATGATTATCCTTATTTCAAATAGATTAGCTGCATATAAAATATCTACAAAAACATAATTCTAATAACATTTTATATTAGAAAAAAGTAACATTTCGTAAGACTGAAATCCCCTTTCTTTATAATAATGTTGAATTAAACAAAATTACACATAAAAATATTATGAACTAATTGGTAGAACTATGTATATAAACTAACTTCTTAGATAGAAATCTACATTATCTTGATGTTTGACCTTATAATTGTTAGTTTGAAAAAATTAAAAATATTATAGTTTTTTTTTCTCCCTATTTGTTGAATAAATAATGGTTTGCGAATAAATACATTGTTTACTTCATCTTGTTGACTGCTAGATAGCCACTAGCAAGGTTCGTTTTGGATCGACAGAGAAGCGTATGGGTCTCGATCTGGCCCACTTAGTGAAACTCCGGCCGTAAGATTGAGCCCAATCCAAACAGGCTTTTCATTTAGAGCCTTACAAGTAAAAGTCTGACAAATTTTTTTTATTTGTTTTGAGAAAAAAGTCTCACAAATTTAACAAACAAACGGACAGGTTTGGGTGCAGCCGTGCCTGCATCCCTATGACTGTACCCGTTGATGTGGCACTCTCAAAGTCACCATTTTTTTTTTCCTCTCTCCCTTTGTGTGTGGTTATCAAGGGGGTGCAGCCAAACCCCTTCCCTTTAACAAAAGAAAATGCACAAAAATAGTATACTATATGTTATTCAATAAAGTCCAATTTAACAAAGGATCAATTCAAGCATAGCTCAATAAATCATTATATATAATAATAAAAAAAAATCATTATATATATTTTTATTTTGAAACCCCAAATTTCATATAGAAGAATATTTGGCAACATGTAGCCACTAAGGTGGCTAAATCTTAGCCATCGATTTTTTATTTTTTTTCTTTTAAATGATTATTCTTTAAAGTTAGATGATTAAGATTTAGTTACTTTAGTGGCTGCATACTGCGTGCGCAACATTTAAATATTCCTCTTTCATAAATATCAATTTCAACATAACTTAATTAATATTATATCAATTGATATCTTATAGGGTTGATATTCGAACGGTCACCATGCAATTGTTGAACTAAAAAACATTTAGCTAAAACATATATTTTCAATCAATCAAAGTTTTCATTCACTTCAATCTAATTAATTATAAATTTGAATCTCTCATATCATATCGACATGTTATTTAATTAATTAACAAATTAAAGTATATTATCAATAAATTTTTATTTAGTATTGACATTATAATGTTTTTTCAATAAATTATATTGTCTTTATGGTCTTACCATTATGTTGTCTTTATAATTTTCGTATGTTACAAATATAATAGTTGTCGTTGACTTTTAACTATATTTTAAATGTTTGATTAAGTGCTTAAATGAAAGCATCCATTGACATTATATTCTACCAATTGTTTAATAGAAGACATTACAATTAAATAATAATTTACCATGTTGACCATCTAAGAAAAAAAGTATTGCCCTATAAAAATTACAGATTTTATACCATAAACTTTTAATAATAATAATAATAATAATAAAAGAAATATTCCAAAAATCTAGAATTTAATTTTTAGATAAAGTTAGAATTTAATTCTTATAATATTAAAAATTAGAACATTAATTTCTATGGTTTGATAAAAACAAAAAAGAAATATTATTTATCTTCGTAATTATCGATGAATTACGTACATGTAAAAATATTTATTTTTTGTTCAATCAATCCCTTAATTTACACTATCATTATTGACGCATGAAAAACTAACTTTCACATATTTAATTCTCCAATAATTATGAATGATAAAAATTATTTTTTTTAATTTTATTAAATAAAAAAGACTAAATTCTAGTTATTGTAGGAATTAAATTTTAATTTTATTCAAACAATAGAAACTAAATTTTAGATGGTAAAGTACTCAAAAAAAAAAAAAAAAATTATATGAACTAAATTCTAACTTTTATCGACTCCAAATGTATAATTAACCCTTAATTATATTTATGTCCACCTATTGACTTTAGTTTGTTCTTTAAATATGAAAATAAAAAACACTTTTCTTTATTACCATAATTGTTCGGGGAGAAACGTTAGTTAAGAATATGATTTTCTATGCTTTGAGGATCGATTGAGTTTTTTTTTTTTTTTTTTTAATAAATGAAATTACGAGTTTAGTTTTGGAGATTGCATATTATAAGGTTGTTCATTTCGTCTTTTAACTTAAAAAATGTCTATTTCAAAAAAAAAAAAAAAAAAACTTTACAAATGTCTAAAAAAAATCTTAAACTTTCGCACCCCTATTTATGTCACTCGACATACTATCTGGCCCTAGAATATTTAAATGTCAAAAAAATTCGTAAGAAATTAATTTTTAAGTATATGACCATTATGAATTAAATTCTTCTTTTTTTGTGATATTGATTATGAATTAAATTTATCACCTTTTAGTTCTTCAAAATGCTCTTGATCATTATGTCAATCTATGATAATTAAAAATTAATTAGTTTATTAAATATAAATATGAATTTTAATGTCTAATGAAATCTTCAAACTTCAATTTTATATATAGTAAATTTAGGAACTTTAAAAAAAATTAAAATTTTAATGACTAAATTAGTATTTTAAAAACTAAAAAATTAAATAGATATAAACTTTTCCCAAGAGGTGGTATAATGGTTGAAAACTTTGGGATTTGAGTATGCTCCCTTAAAGGTTCCAGGTTTGAGACTCAACATTACTGCTTTGATGTCTCCGTGCCCTGCCTAGGAACGGGCCTGATTACCCTTATTTCAAAAAAAAAAAAAAAAAAACATAAACTTCAAAGTTGACATACTAAATTTGTAATTTAATTTAATTTTTTTTAAAAAAGTTTACTTTGTATGAATCATTCAAAGAGAAATTGTCAAAAAAAAAAAAAAAAAGGAAAAAAAAGAAAAAAAAGTAAATACTAACTTAACTCTCATTGTTTTATTGTCAAATTCTGCCAAAGTTCAATGTATCCATTGACGGGAGATTATCGGTCCAAGTCCTCCCATCCTTGAATATCGAAGAATTTTTCAAAAAACTTGTAATTTTTTAATTATTAAATAGATGAGAGAAAAACTAGAAACTACAAAAAAAAAAAAAAAAAAAACCAATATTTATTATATATAACTCTGGGAGATAAAATATAAATTCAATCCCTATAATTTTAAGATATAGTTTAGTCTTCATGATTTTAAAAATTAGAGTTTAGTCCCTAGGTTGAGATATGCCTTGAACTTAAACCTATTGTAATAGGATTTGAGCTATTCTATACCTAAATAAAATAAGATTTGAGCTTCTATGTATTTGATTCTATTTGTAATAGGATTTAAGAGAGTGCTATATATAAGCTTGGTAAGCTCCCTAGTTTCAATAAACCAAAATATTTGTATTCTTATCTCCTAAAGTTAATAAAATCGTTCTCTTCTCTTCTCGTGGATGTAGCTAACACAACGTTAGTGAACCACGTAATTCTGGTGTTCTTCTTTTACGTTTTTATTGTTTTCGATTGATTATTGATTGTTGATTGTTATTTTCATAACAATCTAGTATCAGAGCCTAGGGTTCATTTTTCCGCATTTATTTTTCAACAATAGAATCGAAGATGTCTGGTATAAACGTGAAGATCGACAAGTATATCGGAGGGACAGTTTTAGTCTGTGGCAAATCAAGATACGAGCTTTGTTAAAGCAACAAGGATTATGGAAGACTCTTAGTGCCAAATAGAAGAATCAGAATGTAGATGATGACGACGAGTTGACGAGTATGGAGGAGAAGGCTCATTCGACAATCATGCTGTGCTTGGCAGATGACGTCATCGTCGAGGTCGCTGATGAAAGGAAGGCTGCTGGTTTGTGGTTGAAACTCGAGAGTCTCTACATGACGAAGTCTTTAACCAAAAAGTTACTTTTGAAGCAACGATTATTTAGCCTCCGTCTGGGTGAAGGTATGCTTCTTAAAGATCATCTAGATAGGTTAAACACAATATTAATGGATCTGCGTAATATTGAGGTTAAGGTAAATGATGAGGATGCTGCTTTAATTTTGTTGGTTTCTTTGCCGCTGCCATATGAGAATTTTGTGGATTCGTTTATTGCGGGTAAAGATACGTTGTCTCTAGAGGAAGTGAAAAATGCCTTCTTACTAGAGAAGACCGTCATAGAGTCGCTGGTTCAGGTACAATAGAAAGTTCAGCATCTGGGTTGGTTGCAATAGAAAGCAATGGTCATGGAAAGCTTGGGAAGAAGAAGTCAAAGGAAGTTGCCCCGCCTTCTAAAGGCTCGAAGCCTTATTAACTTCAGGGCAAATGACATTTGCGCTTACTGCAAGAAGGGACATTGGAAGCGCGACTGTCCTCACAATAGTTGGAATCAGACCTATAAAAAGGAAGGTTCACCAGCCGTAGTAGAAGTTGATGGCAGTTCAGAAGAAGATTTGGCCCTAGGTGTAAATGAACACACATATTCCAAAGATGTGCGTGTTCTTGATTCAGGGGCATCGTATCATATGTGTCTAAACAGGGGGTGGTTTTCGACGTATGAGCAGATTGATGGAGGCAACGTGTTTATGGCAAATAGTTCAGTCTGCAAAGTAGTTGGAATCAGCTCAATCAGAATACGAACACACGATGGAGTGTTCTACACTTTGAATGATGTTAGACATGTTCCACTAATGACGAAGAGTCTGATATCTTTAAGTATATTGGACAACAAAGGTTTCAGTTTCAAAGGTGAAGGTGGAGTGATGCATGGTTGCAAAGATTCAAAGGTAATTCTGAAAGGTATAAAACGTAGAACTCTGTATTTTCTAGCAGGTTTAACGTTGACTGGTTTAGCTGCAGTGACATCGTTTGTAGTTCAAAAAGAGGACATGACTAAGTTATGGTATATGAGACTTGGTCATATGAGTGAAAGAGGAATGCAGGTCTTGTCGAAAAGAGATATTCTATATGGATGGGAAACAACGTCGTAGCAAGTTTTCTAAAGGAGTCCATTGTACCAAAGGTACGCTTGATTATATCCACGCTGACTGTTGGGGCCCTTCTCGAGTTGAATCAATTGGAGGTTGTAGGTATTTTTTTTGTCAATTATTGATGATTATTCAAGAATGACTTGGATATTCATGATGAAACACAAAGGCGAAGTCTTCAAGAATTTCAAACAGTGAAAGGTTATGGTGGAAAATCAAATAGGGAAGAACAGATAATGGCCTTGAGTTTTATAGTTATGAGTTTAATGAATTCTGCAAAGATGAGAGGATTGTTCGGCATCATACTATAAAGGACACACCTCAACAGAATGGGGGTAGCAGAACATATGAACCAAACTTTACTAGAAAGAGCAAGATGCATGCTCTCAAATGCTGAGTTGGCTAGAAAGTTTTGGGCAGAAGCAGTTAGTACAACGTGCTATCTGGTCAATCGGGGGACTCACACATGTATTGACTGTAAGATACCATATGAGGTATGGTCTGGCAAGCCTCCAGATTACTCTTTGTTAAAAAATTTTGGTTGTAATGTTTATTATCATGTCAGTGAGAGAAAATTAGAGCCAAGAGCGAAAAATGGTGTTTTTGTAGGTTATGGAAATGGAGTTAAGAGGTACAGAATATGGTCTCCTTTTGAGAATAGAGTTATTCACAGTCGAAATGTAACTTTTGATGAGAATTCTATATTCAACTTCGTTGCACAGTCTATAGTTATAAGGGATAATAGTGGTGTTGATAAAAAGGTGGAGCTGCAATTCAATTCAAACAAAGGTGAATCACAACACCTAGGTGGAAAAATAGACCAACATGCTATAATTGATGAGTCAGATATGCAAGGTACTGCTACAGAAACTGTCACAAAAACTGATACCACTGAGCAGTTTTCTAACATGGAAGTCAGACAGCCAAGTATAGCTCTTGATAGAGCTAGAAGAACTGGTGTTCGAACTCCAATCATATATGGTTTTGAGGATATGATTGCTTATTCACTGCAGGTCGCTGAAGTGGATACTTATGAACCGTCTACCTATAAAGAAGATGTTTCATGCAGTGAGTCAGAGAAGTGGCTTGCTGCAATGGGTGATGAAATGGAATCTCTGGATAAAAATTAGACTTGGGAGTTAGTCAAACGACTAAAGGAAAGGAAGACTATGACTTGCAAGTGAGTTTATAAGAAGAAGGAAGGAATCTCGTCTACAAAGGGGATAAAGTATAAAGTTCGTGTAGTTGCAAGAGGGTTCACACAGAGAGAAGGTGTTGACTACAATGAGATCTTTTCACCAGTAGTCAGACAAACGTCTATCAGGGTGCTACTAGCTATGGTGGCACATCAGAATTTAAAACTTGGGCAACTCGATGTGAAGACAGCTTTTCTACATGGAGAGTTGGATGAAGAGATTTATATGACCCAACCAGATGGGTTCCAATGTTCTGGAAAAGAGGACTATGTATTTAAGTTGAAGAAGTCCTTGTATGAACTAAAACAGTCTCCAAGACAGTGGTACAAGAGGTTTGACAACTATATGGTTGAATTAGGCTACAACAGAAGTCCGTATGATTGTTGTGTGTATCATGACAAATGTGAAGATGGTTCAATGATTTATCTGGTCCAGTATGTGGATGATATGCTCATAGCTGCAAAGTTGAAGTCTGATGTTTAGAAGTTGAAAGATCTACTGAGTGCTGAGTTTGAGATGAAAGATGTAGGTGTTGCTCAGAAAATTTTGGGTATGGAAATTTATAGGGAAAGTGAAAAGAAGAAGCTTTTCTTATCACAGAAATGACATTCAGAAGATTCTATCAAAGTTTGGCATGTCGTCAGCAAAGCCTATAGATACCCCAAGTGCGACAAATATTCGTTTATCCTCAGAATTCACACCCAAATATGAAGTTGAGAAGGAATACATGTCCCGTGTTCCTTATGCTAGTATAGTTGGAAGCTTGATGTATGTAATGGTTTGCACTAGACCTGACCTCGCTCATGCTGTTAGTGTTGTTAGTAGGTATAAAGGAACCTTGGCAAACTATGAAGAGGATTTTTAGTTATCTTAGAGGTACATCGAATGTTGGTTTTGTTTATGGGAATGAGACACAGTGTTTAGTGACTGGTTATTCTGATTCAGATTATGCTGGGGATGTTAACAGTAGAAGATCAATAACTGGTTATGTTTTCACTCTAGGTGGTTTTGTTGTGAGTTGGAAGGCTACTTTGCAACCTACAGTAACTTTGTCTACAACTGAAGCAGAGTATATGGCATTGACAGAAACTGCTAAAGAAGGAATACGGTTGAAAGGGCTAGTAAATCATTTGGGTCTACATCATGATCAAGTAGTAGTGTACTGTGATATTCTGAGTGCAATATGTCTTGCAAAGGATCAAATCCATCATGAAAGAACTAAACACATAGATGTGAGGTACCATATTTCGAGGAATGAAAAGAGGGTAAATGTTCTGAAAGTGGGCACTACTGATAATCCTGCTGATATGTTCACCAAGGCAGTGCCACATGGCAAGTTCCACCATTGTTTGGACTTGCTGAACGTTTATAGTTGTTGAGGTCCCTAAGGGGACCATCTGGAGAAGCATCTGGTATATGTCTGGTATACATCTGGTTGATTTGAAGGAGAGTTCAAGTCAAGGTAGAGATTTGTTGAGATATGCCTTGAACCTAAACCTAATTGTAATAGGATTTGAGCTATTCTATACCTAAATGAAATAGAATTTGGGCTTCTATATATTTGACCCTATTTGTAATAGGATTTAAGAGAGTGCTCTATATAAGCTTGGTAAGCCCCCTAGTTTCAGTAGACCAAAACATTTGATTCTTTTCTCCTAAAGTTAATAAAATCGTTCTCTCCTTTGCCTGTGGATGTAGCTAACACAACGTTAGTGAACCACGTAATTTTGATGTTCTTCTTTTACGTTTTTATTATTTTTGATTGATTGTTGATTGTTATTTTCATAACACACTATAATTTAGAATTTAGTTTTTATGATTTGAAAAAAGTTGGAATTTAATCTCTATAATTCTAACATGATTTTATAAAATCTAAAATTTAATTTTTATCCTACGTTATCTCTAACGTATTAAGTTCATGAAAACTCACTTTTATGCATAAATATTATGATTTTTTTTTTGTTATGACAGTTACTTAACTCACGATTTCATCATTTATACATGAATAATTAACTTTTAATTTACTTAATTCGTCAACAATTAGAAATGACAATAACTATTTTTTAGATTTTATCAAATTATATGGGCTAAATTCTAATTTGTAAAATTATAAGACTAAATTTTATATTTTTTTCAAACTATAAAACTAAATTCTATATTTTTTTCAAACTATAAAACTCTAATTTTTAAAATTATAAAAACTAAACTCTAAAAAAACATAACAACCAAACTTATATTTTCCTTAAAATGTATTATAGTTTCTTTTCCCATAATAAAAGCAAATAACTTTTCCAATAAAAAATGATATAGAAATATATCAATATATTTCTTTTCAGAACCGATCATCCAATCAAAACCTGACAAATTGTCTAACTACACCGAAACCTTACGATTCCATTTCCATGTAAAGAAAACTTCTAATTATTTAAGAAATCCTTTGCAAAATAATAATAATAACAATTTTTTAAAGTATGTATTGAGAGAAAAGGACAAATACTGATGGTAGGGATCGAACCTACTCCTTGCCCAAAAGCCTGTTTGCAAGATATATTCACTCGTCAATGACAAATTTTTTTATTATTTGTATGGACAATTATGTGACTTTACCATACTCCATTATCAATAAAATTTAAAAATCAATTATTAAATAATATTTATCATGAGCTGAACTCATTGAAATTTAAAACCATAAAAAATATTTTTTTTAAGCATTTTATTATTTTTTAAAAACTTTTAATAGATCAATAAGTCAGGTATAATGATATAAAAATATACTCAACAAAATGAAAATTTAACACCATAAAAAATATTTTTCTCCAACATTTTTTTTTAGATCATATTTTTCTCCAACATGACCCCATGATTTACCACATAAATAAGAACATATTATATTTTTCTCGAAAAGGAAAGTCAACTAATTGAAATACACTATTTCCACTCTTTATTTATGTTCAGAGATTTGACACATAAATAAGAACATATTATATAATGAAAACAAAAGATGAGTGTATAGGGTATGGGAATATTCATTTAATTGGAAAATGATATTTCCAAATAAAAAATTAATTGGATTTAATGGGAGAACTTCTATGAATCCAAGAGTGAGCCATCACTAACCATTCCAGTTCCAATCTCTAATTTACGACTTTTTTAAGTATTCAATTTTCATTTTTTTTAATTAAAAATCTATTCAAAAGTCGGTGCCACATGTGTTATAATATATGTTATTATATGATGCTATCTAAGATTATTTCTTAAAAAATGAAACCAATACAAACAAGAAATAAACTTTGTCTTCAAAACACAAAAATAAACCATTGAATATAAGGAAGTTGGGATGTATAATAAAAAATGACAAAATATTTTCATCTATAGCACAAAATTAAAACTATTTCATTTGTATTTGTAGCACAAAATCAAAATTAAATTCTATCATCCATAAAATTCAATCATTGATAGAGTTCTAGTTGAGTTTTATCACACTCATTTTATCACCAGTCACTTATAGAAAATTATGTACTACAGATAACTTATTTTAGAAATTGTCCTATAAATATAATACAAGAGGTAGAATGCGTGGATAAATTCTCTTTAAAATATGTTGATCAATTAAACAAAATAATGCCAAAAATTAACAAGAGATTGACTTATTAAATAAAAAAAAAAGTTTTTAAGAAACAAAATTAATCAGTATTTGATTTTAATTATTCATTTATGGTAGTGATCAAATTTCTTTTTCCTTTTTAAATTTGATTTGATAATTAGAGGTTCAATCCAAACACACTTCTCCATCCGAGTATTAGTATTGTTTATAACCATTCAAGAGTTGTTATCATTAAATAATTTAATTCAAAAAATGACGTAAAATAATTAGGTGAAGTCGGCAAGGAAAAGCTATGTGATATGATATTCTATATTTTTTGGTTTAAAGTAGATTTATTGAAAATATTATCTTATTTGTTCGTCGGAGGGTTGTATTTATTTGTAATGATGCAAGCGAAAAAGAATAGTATTTTTTTGCAAATATA
>JBBMKA010000335.1:0-12603 GCA_037833695.1 Sechiopsis laciniata | reverse complement strand
ACACTGTGAACATCTTAAAACATCAAAATCGTTAGTAAATAAGATCAAGTTTGTTATCATCAAAACATTAATTAATTTGAGATAGGGCCAAATAGCCAACACTAGAGGAGAGGCTTAACCTTATTCTTAATACAGAACCGAAAAATTCTTTAGGTTCCAATGAGCAATGCTCCTATGCGTGATCACCTAATTACAACGACTTGTTAGGACCACTAATTAATTATACTAGTTACCCTTAAACGACATGCTAACCACACAATTAATCTAGCACAGAATTATAATTCATTAATCTAACACTTACTCTAATAACCTATCTGTAATTATTTAATTAACAATCCATATTATAATAGTTAAACTAAAAACCTACTTGAAATTATTTAATTAGTAGCCCCTATTATAAAATTAATCCAACAGCAGCCTGTTATTAATTTAATAATAATACAGCAACCCATTGATTATACAATTAATTACAGCAGCCTAATTAATTTAAGGACAAACTAGGCAAATGTCTAATTCTAGCAAAATATTTAGGAAAATGTCTAAATGAGGAAACTTTAAAATCCATGTCTAATATACTTGTTTTAAATAGATAATTAATCACTTAAATATAAAATAGTCCAAAATACTCCTATCCTAATTTGTTTTTATTTTTGTTTACAATTATTTAAAATAAGATTTTGTTTAACTAACATGAGAGATGATATTTATTTTAAAACAAAGAAATTGATTAAAAAAAATAATAATGATGTTGATTTGTAAAAATCAAATCAGGTAATTACGTTGGCTTTTTTTAAACAATATTAAATTTTTAAAATATTTTTTTTCTTCAAAAAGGGATGAAATATCCTTGTACATCCCCTATCCATGCTAGTACACACCCCCCATTTTTTTCAAAATGTTGTGAAAAAGACAAATTAATCAGAAAAATACCTACCGCCCTGCAACCACTTAATGTTGTTCTCCAAATTTAATTTTAGGAGTTGAATGGTAAAAAAGAACACGCCAGGCGAAGCTCGAGCCCCATGTCCTCCATCTACGAGCTTATCCATCATTCCACCTCCGACAAGCTCAAAATCATTCCCCCTTGCCAAAAAGAACACGCCAGGTGAAGCTTCTCCATTGTCCATCAACCATCTTTGAAACAATCATCGTCGTTGGCATGGTGCAAAGTGTAACTGCTTGGAAAAACACAAAAACCTTACGTTCTGTGTGGTACATATACTGAATATACGATGTTTAAGGGAGTATAAACTATGTAAATATGCTATTTAAATTCATCTAATTTTGAACTTGAGTCTGTTGTACCTGGAATTTTTATAATTAGTTTGGCAGCAAATATTGAAAGAGATGCGTATGAGTCTTTTGCCTTGCCCCTGATGAGTTCAAGTGCCCTTTCTTTTCCCTTCCTCGCTTTTATAGTAGCTAATGTTAACACCGGGATTCTCCTTTTCATACCTAATTACATCTCCAGGGGTGCATGTAGACTTCTTGGTGGAGCGAATAGTGGACTCAACATATTCTATTATTACTGATGGGGTGGCCTGCATGTGGAAGCTCCGTGTCAATGCTACGTTGATGAAGACCTTCTTCAATTCATCTTTTTTGGGTAACATTACACATGCTCTTAACATGGTGGACCCACCTGCTAAGTCCGGGGTGTACATCTCGGTACGTGTCTGGATGATGTTCGTCAGGATATAGTAGTTACTGTACATCCCACCAACAAATCTGTTGTACATCCATTGGACGTCCCTCTCATCCTACATTATTATCGCCTTTTCTTTGTGTGCCCCGTCTTTATATAGTGATATGCTTATGAATTTTGCATTTTCGTTCAAACCTAGACTTTACTTGAATGACGATATCAATAGGGATATGGGGGTTTTGTAGGTGATCTCAACCATGGTGGTATTGTAGCTCGACTAAATATCTCTCTAATCCCAATTTCCATTAAAGACGACCGTAACCGATGTAACCTCCATTTTCAATTATAAGCGGATGCTCCCTACACTTGAAATCGCGAGAATCGTGAGAATTTTGGTGAAAGGTGACACAAGAACCAACAAATGTTTTCTATTTCTCCAAAATTTTGAATCGATGAAAGGGGTAGAAGAAGGAGAAATTCGATAACAATGGAAATCAGTGGTGCGAACCAATGGAACTGTGGAAATCAGTGATGGGAAACAGAGGAGGTTTCTAATTCGATAAAAATGAATTTTTGGTGAAAATCACACAATGAAAGGCTATGATGAGTAGAAAGTGATGTGATGAATGGCTAGGATGAAATGTAATGTTATTGAAATGAGATATTGTTAGATTTAGCTTAGAATTTTGTCATTTTAATATAATTAGTTGAACAAATGGTTGTGCTTGTTATAGAAGCTATTCGTATTCCTAAAATGGTGGAGGAGAGGGAAATTAGAAAAAAACTTAATTAATTTAAAATGTGACGAAACTAATTAAATGAAAAAGAGCATAAACGGTATGAATAGTTTATCACTCCTCACTAATATACAAAATCGACATCATTTTTAATTCCCCTCCATTTAGACATTTTCCCAAATATTTTGTCAAAAGTAGAAATTTACTATGATTTCTCTTAATGTAATTACAACAGCCCATAGTTATTAAGTTTGAACACAACCCACCATTTATAAATAAGGGTATTAGTAGAGAATGTCTACTCTTTAAAAAATAATTCATGAGATATCTACCCTTTAAGAGCATTAAAATCAATGGCTATTTTGTGATTGGTTGTAGTGAGAGATTTTTTCGTCTCCTTATAATACCCTTACCATTTGTCGAATTTGTTTTTTAAAAAAAGTTGGAGTAATGCCTAAGATCAAGGAGGATAACTCTCCCTCATAATATTTCGATTTCTTTACTAATTCAAATTTTTTTCAAAATCAAATCATTTAAACTTCAATCTTCTTATTAGCTTATTTTGATTTTTTGAAAAAAAAAACAAAATCTTGAGGATAGTTGAATTTAATTATATTTAATTAAAAAAATCAACAAACATTATTATTAATTCTATTTTTATTAGTTTAAACATAGATATCGAACTTCAAATTATCATATAAGATAAATGATAAAAAGAAAAAAAAAAAAACTACTATTTTTATTAGTTGAGCCAACCCACTTTCCATTTTTTTTTTATTCACTTGCTACCAACACACAGAGAAGTGACTTGTGTACCCACCTGTAAAAAATTGGTATTGGGCTGTCCCGATTCGGACTTATGTTTTCATCTTGAAAATCAAACTGGGCTGCTGTGCTTTTATTTATAGAATTAATTTGGGAAATAGCTACTTCTTGGAAATTTAATATACAAATGCTACACTTTCAAAGAGTTTAAATAATTGTCTAAAACTTAAGTTCTAGAATTAATTAAATAAATAAATAGATTGTAATTGACATTTATATCCTTCCTTATTAATTAAAATTTTGATTTATTAGTTAGTTTTATTTTAGATTCTAATAACTCTCAAGAATTGAGAATTAAATAGCTTAGAACAACATACTTTTATGAGAACTTTGATACATTTTAAGATAATTCTGCATTCATTTTCACTATAACATCATGTTTAGAGCTTAAGCAAAAGATCCTATAGTTTTCTGATTAGGATATCTTTTTAAACGTTTGTTGCAGCGAAAAGTGATTGATTGTGTGAATTTAAGTTGCATTTTTAAAAGAGCTGATATTTCTAGTTTGATGCAGCATTCCTGTGAAGAAAAATGAAGTGGATACTAGAAACTTCGCTCGAGCAAAGATAATTCTCGTGAAGCAGTCAAGAGGAAGCAGAGCACACCGCTACAGCGAAGTGAAATCCAGCGGGGTTAGATGCTTGGAAAATATCTAAAGTAGAGGACGCATGTCAAAGATCCAAGCTTCATCCAATTAATCTCAGCCGTCGCTTTGCAACCACTCTGGCACAGGTAGACAACATAGATAGTGGAGCAGAGAATGTCAGAGCAAAGCAGGAAAGTCAAAGTAGAGGATCGTAGAGTAAAGGTTCGCAAAAGTTGTCGGGAGCCCTATAAATAGCGAACCTCCTCTACCATTTCAAAGGGTTGGCGATTTGAGAGTTGAACTAAGAGATCAACTTCCTCCATAGTTTCTGACCAGTTTTATTGATTTTTCATGTTATTTCAGCCAACCGGTCTGTTCATCGGAGCCTTTCCTATCAGTCTTTTACCGTTTTTTTAGCTTAGTTAGTTTTTACCTTGCACCTTTTCACTTATTGTATTGCTTACTTTTGTAACCGGAGATTCAGAACCGCCGGAGTTCAGTCCAAGTTTAACAGTTTAGCCAGGATTTTTCTATCTCTTACTTGTTTCGTATTTCGCTTAATCATTGTAGTAAACTCTTACTATTATTTGCTTAATAAAGATGGAGTCTTTTTTGTGTTTATTTTGCCTTCTTATCGCATTATGAGTAACTAAATCATTAATCGGGAGGATATAGGTAAGTAGGGTGTGTTGGCTGTAGCATAGAGGTAGTGATGAGCGAATCGATTATGCATGCTATACTAATCTTAGATACATTCTTTCTGATCAACTGTCTGTATAACTCTACTTCGCAGCAGTATAAAATCCAACTACCCACAATCCTAACATGCATTCTACATACGAATCTTACCGATGCTACAAAACTAAGTTAACATATAAATAAGCAACAAAAGATAATGCCCACTTATAAATGCCATTATAAAGTGTACACTACAATTCTACACACTTCTCCTAATTACACAAATAAAACTAATGAATTGGTCCGGCTGTTGGGATGTGCAGACTCCTTGTCATTAGATCCTACGAACATCACCAGTTGCGTTCTACATGATCTTCTTCCCGTGTGTCTTGGCTTCTAGCCAGCCGACCAACTTTCCGTTTAAAGTTTCTTGCCTTCTATAAATAGTGACGAATTGCTTAGCTAACAAGTTCAGATGAGCTGAAAAATCTTCATTAATGCTAGAATCTCTTGATTATCACTAGGATTGCTTCCTTAATAGATTTCTGTTTCTTTCCTTATTGACTTGATTCTTCGAACGCGACTGCTTTTGAATGTGTTATGTTCTTCTACCCTTTGTTGTTCGCATCAAGTTCGTTCACCAGTATTCTGTTTATTGCGCTCCTGCTGTATACCATCATTTAGCACAATTTATTCATTCTTTTACTTTAAAACGTAATGCTTTGCCTTTTGTATGTTGAATCATAGATGCATGAAATTTCTAACAGTTTTAATCGTAATTTATTCTCAACTATTCAATTATGTCCCCCAAACCTTAGAAAAATGTAAATTAAAGTAGCTTAATTTATGCTCTATTTGAGTGCTATCAAACTCCCAAACTTGAATCATTGCTCGTCCCAAGCAATGCTTGGTCTACTGATAACTCTCAAGTATTGAGAGCAATTGCTGTAGTATTGAGAATATTCTGAGTAAATCCCCTGATTTGATAATATGGATTGAGAGAAATTGTGGTTGAGATTTAGAACGCGTTAGCAATTTGTTAAGTTTTACAGTTTTCTGAGTAGAACAGGTTTTCCTGGGATTTTATAGCATTGGTGCATGAATGTGTGAAATAATAAGATGATAAAGGCAAAATTCTGATTACCTTAAATTGCTATAACAATCAGGTCCGCAAAGTGCTGTTAAGCTGGAGCATTATTTGGAAGCTAAGTTGAAGAAAATGGAAATGGCGTGACTATTCTAGAAAGGACACGTGTCGTACATCTGTGAATGGCGATGATTACAATGTTGAAGAATCTCAATCTCAGCCGTTGATCATTTAGGTGGGAGCAATTGGGACGAGTATTTAAGCTGGAGCGCATTTGAACTTAGTAGCTTTTCCTCATTTTTTCGATCATTTGAATTTTTGTTTTGAAAGCATTTTTACTTTCCAGCATTTTTAAATTCCAGCATAGTCGTTTTATTTCTTGTAAGTGGGTTCAAGCTACCTTGGAGTTCTTTACCAATTCAGTTTGGATTAAGAGTTTTTGTTGATTTAAGGAGCATTGCGAAGCAGAGTAGAGGATTCAGTTATGAAGCAATCATCGATTCGAAGATCGCAACAGGCTTTCTCTTCTCTATGCTTTCTGATCTCTATTTACTTGAATTTTGCATTATTTGAACCTTTGTGAATTGATTTAGCATTTTTGCGAGTTTATATGATGACTGATTACTCTGTTTTTGAATTTGCTATTGTTTCGATTGTTAATATGAGTAGCTAAATTTCTAATCAGAAGGATTAGGTAAGTAGGAATGAAATTGCACTTGCATTGAGTAGGAAGATGTTGAATTATGTATCCATGTTGTGTTAATTCCAAGTATATTTCGTCTGATCAACCATTCGTACTTGCTTTATTTCGATTTCGAGAGGAACGCAATAGAGTGGACTTTCATAGGATCACATTAGGTTTGTTTAAGTTTCTTGCAATTTAGAGATCTATTAGAGATAACGATTTCACTATTGTTGTTGACTTTGTTTATAATTGAATGTTGTAACCTCGAGAGAGAGAGCAAAGTAAGAGTAAATCAAGAATTCACTTCTTACCAGTAAACCTTAATGCTGAAGCAATTTCCTCTGAAAACGCCTAATTCATTCCGATATTTGAACTTGGCTACTTATTCTATTTTAATTCATTTACGTTACTTTCCTTTCACTGTAGTATTGCTGAAGCATTTGATATCATCCTTTGCTTTATAAAATTTATTAGTTAATTACTTCACAACATTATTTCACCCTCACATATTCTTAATCGGAAGGAGTTGAAAATTAACACCAAATCCCTGAGGAGATGACCTTTGATAGAGTAAAACTTACTACAACAATGACTGTGTACACTTGCACATATTTGCTCAAGAACTTTTACATTTTGAGTTGAATAATTGCTATAGCTTATCTTTAGTGAAATTCGGTCGTGTTGTTTGAAACTGGACAAGTTTTTGGCGCCGTTGCCGGGGATTTGTGTCTGTTTAATTTTCATTTTCGGAATTAGTTTGAGAATAGAGTGAAAAGGTTGAAGCTAATAAGTAAATCAAGTTTATTTTGCAAGAACATTCTCGTGTATGGTCAGGAGAACAATCGATATTGAAATCGATCACGAATTAGAAAGAACATTGCATAGAAGGATCAGAGAAAATAGAAGAATGGCTGCTAGGCAAGAGCAAGAACATCACGAGCAACATAATCCTCTTGGTGGAGCAAATCGAGTTGATGAGCGACAGGTTAATCCAATCGTTCTTGCGAATGATCAGGACAGAGCCTTACGAAACTATGCTACGTCAAGCGTAGCTGATTTACAAAGAGGAACCATTAGGCCAGAGATTGTAGCAAGATCATTTGAGCCTAAACCAATTATGTTTTTGATGCTGCAAAATCTAGGTCAATTTCAAGGATTAGCAGTAGAAAATCTTCATTAGCATTTACGAGCATTTATGAGTGTGTGTGACTCATTTAAGATTCCAGATGTGACGCAAGATGACTTAAGGTTAAAATTTTTGGGTTTTCTCTGCGAGATAATGCGAAAGCATGGTTAGATAGTCTAGAGGATGAAAATCTGACAACATGGAATAGTGTGGCAGAGAAGTTTTTATTGAAAGTTTTTCCTCCAACTAGGAACATAAAGACGAGAAATGAAATTATGGCGTTTGAGCAAAGGGATGATGAATCGATCACTGAAGCATGAGAGCGTTTTAAAGCATTATTGAAAAGCAGTCTGCACCATAGATGTTTCTGCGAATGGTGTCTTATTGAGCATTTTTATTATGGACTGGATCAGAATTCACAATTCATCCTAGATGCTTCTGCGAATGGTGTCTTATTGAAAAAAACCTATAATCAGGCATGTGAGATAATAGAAAATATAGCACAGAACAATTGTCAATGGAGAAATGTCAGAAGATCAGGAAATAGGGCAGTTGGACGACTTGAAGTGAATGAAGCAAGTGCATTAAGTGCACAAATAATGGCTGTGACAAGTTTTTTGCAGAACATGTAGAGTCCAAGTCAGGGATTTGCCCTAGTGCAAAATGTTAGTCTGTTGCAGAATGCGACAACAGTGGGACAAACAATGATGGAAACATGTGTAGTATGCGGGGATGCGCATACTTATGAGTTTTGCCCACACAACACATCATCAGTGTGTTATGTAGGAAATGTGCAAGAGACTCAATAGTTCAATCCATACTCAAATACTTACAATGCAGGAACAAAATATCATCCAAATTTTTCGTGGAGTAATCAAAATAATGTAGCAAATTCAAGTACTCAAGGTTATATACAACCAAGGATAGAAGGAGCTCAACCAAGATTTAATGTATCACCTATACAGTATAACTAAGGACACAATGCTTATCAGAATAATCAATATTAAAGAGGAGGAATGCAACAGCATCCACCTGGAAATTCGATGGAGAATATGATGAAAGACTTTATGAGTAAAACTGAAAAGTGCTATAAGGACAGTAGGCAGCAATGAGGAATCTAGAAATTCAAATGGGACAGTTGGCCAATGAGTTGAAACAAAGACCAGTAGGAACATTGCCAGCTGATACTGAAGTCCATAGAAAGGAAGGAAAGTAGCAAGTTAAGTTTATTAAACTTGTTGAAAGTTGTGAAAGCAAAACCACTCAAAGGGAGGATAACCTAGAAGAAGCCACAAGGATGGATAGGGAAGAAAAAGAAAATGTGCCTTGCGAAGAAGCAATTGCTGATATAACACCTTCTAAAGTGTAAAACATCTCAGTAACAAAACAAACAAACCAGAAAGAAGGTACAGATAGTTCAAATAGAGTTCATGAGAAAAGAAAAGGTAGTGAGGAAGTTGAGTTTACACCACCTCCTCCACCATTCCCTTAGAGACTGAAGAAAAAGAGACAAGATGTGAAGCAGTACGAGAAATTTGTAGACATCCTGAGTGAAATACAGATAAACATTCCATTGGTGGAAGATTTGAAACAGATGCCTCATTACATGAAGTTTCTAAAAGAGGCATTGCTGGAAAAAGATATTTTAGAATAGCTAAAGTTGGTATCACTGAATGCTGAATGTAGTTCTATAATTAAGAGCAAACTTCCTGCGAAAGAGCAAGATCTCGGAGCATTAACCATACCAATATCGATTGGAGGTCAGCAATTAGGTCGAGCATTATGCGATTTAGGAGTAAGTATAAATTTGATGCCATTGTCAATATACAAGCGTTTTGGAATAGGAGAAGCAAAATCAATTGAAGTCAAGATTTAGTTAGCTGACAGATCTATGACAACACCAGAAGAAAAAATAGAGGATGTTCTGGTGCAAGTGGATAAATTTGTGTTTCCAGCTGATTTCATTATTTTAGACTACGAAGCTGACGTAAAGGAAATCAGTCCAGCCATTTGTATGCATAAAATTCACTTGGAAGATAAAAATGTTCGACGTATAAAGTGTAAAAAATGACTTAAACAGGTCATTAAAGAATGAGCCAAACAGAAGATCATTAAATGGCCATGGCTTGCACTTGGAGAATTTGAGGTAATCAGAATGCTGGAGCAAAAGGTACACAAGGATTTTATTCATAAAAGTTGCTCCATGCCAGGTTAGTAGAGCTTTTACTTATGTTTTGCTCATATATTTGTTTGTTGTTAAAATTATTAGATAGAATTTGTGGTTGTGTTTGTGTGATTTTGATTTTTAAATTTTTGAGCAGAACTCTCTAAACCAAATTCTAGCTTGTTTTAGTTTGTTTTGTGTGTGAATGTTTGTGTTTGCTTAGAATAGTTTTGAGATGGGAGCTAACGAACTCCATCTTGAAATAGGGAAAAGCTTTAATTTCTGAAAAAAAATCTGTAATTGTTGAGCTTGTTTTCAACAGATCAACAAGCCATCATTTTTACCCCAGTAATGAAACATGTCTGTTTATGCATTTGAATTTAATTTCTTTCTGAAGGGTAATTTTATATCTTAACTTTGCTGAAGTAATGCATTAAACAGAGAAAATGAAATTTTACTAAGAATCAAGGCCCACACTCTAGCACAAATATAGTTGGCCTTAGAAAATTTGTTTAGGGTAGATGAAAGCATAAGCAATTTAATAATGAAATCAATCCAAGCCTTAGTTTTTTTTTTTTTTTTCCTTTTCTTTTCTTTTCTACAAACTTCAAGTTTGGGGGGAAATGTATTTTTCATTGGGACAATGAAAAGTCCAAGTTTGGGGGTTGATTTTGCGAAAGAAAAATATATGAGTTTGCCCAAGAAAAATGCTTAAAGAGTGATTCAGCAAGTAAAAAGAAAAACAGGGATAGTTGCCATATTGCTGGAGTAAAAGGTGAGATAATTAAAAAGCCTACACTGGGGGTTATAAATTTTTCCTAAAACGCTTGAGTATTGCGAAGTGAATCAAAGGGCTAAAATGACAGCCTAGGTTTTCATGGGATTTCTCCGCTGTTATTGCCCAGAGAACAATGATCCTATGAATGTTGAACACTGATACATGAGAGATAAGCAATGGCAGTAGGAAACCGTAAGTGAGGAATTCCATGAAAGCAGTAAAAGGAGAGTATTCCTTCGGGAAAAGAAAATGACAAAACCAAAGGAGAAGGGAGTGAAAAAAAAAAGTCTAAGCAAGTGTTTATTTCCTTATTAGAGAGTGAAAGCTATCAGAACTCGAAGGAAAAATTTCTAGATTGAAAATATTTGTAAGAGTTGTGAGATGGAGAGGAAGAGTAAAATGGAAAGTTTTGAACTTTAAAGCATTGCTTCAGCATTATTTAGCTATAAAATTTCCTTTGTTTGGAAATATGATTGACTTGCATTGCAGGATGTTAACTGCTGCAGTTTAAATGAAATGGTTTGTCTTTCTTTTGAAAAAGGGAAAGATATTGAAAAAGAAAGAGTTCTTAATTGAAAATTGAGCTATTACTCAAGGATGAGCAACAATCCAAGTTTGAGAGTGTGATAACTCTCAAGTATTGAGAGTAATTGTTGTAGTATTGAGAATATTATGAGTAAATTCCCTGATTTGATAATATGAATTAAGAGAAATTGTGGTTGAGATTTAGAATGTGTTAGCAATTTGTTAAGTTTTGCAGTTTTTTGAGTAGAACAGGTTTTCCAAGGATTTTGTAGCATTGATGCATGAATGTGTGAAATAATAAGATGATAAATACAAAATTCTGATTACCTTAAATTGCTATAACAATCAGGTCTGCAAAGTGCAGCTAAGACGAAGAAAATGGATGAGGGACAATGGTATTATATCAGAACCTCAACAGCCCAACAATGAGCATCAACAATCTCTGATAATGCAAACAGCAGCACGCACATTAGGCATGTAACAGCCCAGTTTTCCGTTTCGGTTTCCCAGGTATGTTCGTTTGTCGATTCGATTGTTCGGTTGGGCCGTTAGGGCAGTTTGAGCCTCTAAGGGCATTTTGGTAATTTTTCATTTAGGGGTAGTCTCGTAATTATCTAGGGTTTCAAGACCTTTCTATTTTGGTGAGTTTAGGTTTTCCTTCGGTTTCAGGTTTCCAGAGCTAGTGTCGCTGTTTGAAGGGTCTTGAAGACTCTTTCGGTTAATAAGGGAAAAAGAAAGTAAAATGTGTCTTCGCCAGGACTCGAAGCTGGAACTGCCTGAGGACATGTGTCGCAATCCCGTGGAGCCCTTCTCTTTTTACCGACACTATAAATACCTAGCCGCTTCTCCAAATTTACTTTTTCTCTCTTTCTCTCTTTTTCTCCCAATCGTCAAAATCACTTTTCCCTTTCTCTTTTACCGAAACCCTTCCGCCTTCGGCCAAGCACCAGCAGCTGAGTTCGCCAGCCTAGGTGAGCTCTTCCTTTCCCCTTCGCCGATCAGCTCGCTCGTCTGTCGCACGTCCTCACCTTGCTACAACCGCACAGATCCTGTCGCGTCACACTTCGCCTCGCTTAGATCCCCTTGGTCCGCGATCGCTAGCCAGCCTGTTCGCTTCAGGTACGTTTTGTCGAGCTTTTCTCGCTCTCTAATTGGTTTTCCCGTCACCTGATTTCAAGATCTGTCGCTCCGTGAGGTTTGCAGTTGAGTCTGTGAATGCCCAGTGCCGAGTCCTTGTCCGTTCACTTGACCAAGCCAAATGTCTGTGCAGCGTTCATTTTCAGAGTTTTGCCCCAGTGAGCCGTTCGTCCACGCTGCCTCACGGTTTCTTATCCATTTCACCAAGCCCAGCTCTTTGTACAGCCGTCTGTAGCTTCGCCTTCGCCTTCGCCTTCGCCGAGGTTCTGTTGCCGAGCTACCTTGTGTTCGATTTAGGGTAATTCCTTTCCCGAGCGTGTGTTGGTTAATTAGTTGGTGCAGCTGTTCGAGTAGTATTTAATTCGTGGTTATATTTATAACTTGTTAGGTTTGTTGGATCTGCAGCTCAATGTGCATTTTTATCTATTGTGTATTTCTGCTGGTTTCCAGGTAAGGATTTCTTGTCGGGGTTGTGTGGTCCCTGGAGACTTTCTTTGATTGCATTCTTGTTTACTTGCTTTACTGTTATGTGCATGTTTAGTGGATAGGAACTTTTATGCTGATCTGTTCTGCTAGCATGTTTGACTCCTATTTTCACATGTTAGTGCCATGCTAGGTTTGTTCTTCCAG
>JBBMKA010000324.1:0-12604 GCA_037833695.1 Sechiopsis laciniata | reverse complement strand
TATATATATATTTATATTTACCTCAAAATTTAGGGCTAAAATTATTATGACATAATTATTTTTTTTAATTCAACAAAAATTGAAAATTGGGATGAGATACAAATTCATCTTGTAGTCATGGACACATATTTATGCCGATTAAGTTATAATAGTAATTTTAGATACATTTATCTTAATATAAATTCTCTCACATAGAAATATCTTGATAATAGGACTTTTTAGGTGGATAATAATAACTGAAAAAATATAGAGATGATAAGAATTGAATTTCCAACAATCTATGTGTAGTAAAAAAAAAACGTTTGGATTTGGATAATGTTGTACGTTTATCTAATAATAGTATTGTTTTTGTTAATGGAAAAATAATTACATTAACCAAAGAATATAAGTCATAATATTTGATGCTTCTCAAAAAAAAAAAAAAAAAAAAAAATCATAATATTTAATGATTTTAATGAGAGGTGATTTCAATTTGATTTTCATCTGTTTTGTGTCAAATTGACGACCGAACTGATATATCCTTCATTTTTCAACAATTTCATTCGAATCGAAGTCCAATAACATATACATTAAATGAAGATTATTATTATAATCTTTCCAATTATAAAAACTCCAATTATAACAATTTAGCATACGCTTAATCAAACTTATACAAATTTTCTTTAAAAAATAAAATAAAATAAAAACTACTACTAATAAATAGATACCTCTAAAAAGATATATGTGGGAAAACGAAAAAAAAAAAGAAACAAATTTATTCTCTTTAATGTTTTTTCCCTCAAATTCTTGGTGTATTTTTTTTTTTAAGAGTCAAATTTTAGATACATAAAAGGAAATGAAACCCAAGAAAAACCAAGGTCTAAAATTAAGGTTAATTTCGGAAAGCCGTTTTCAAGAAGGTCTCGGAGAAATTGAGTGATTTTTCTGCATTGTTGAAAGGATTTATTTTAGTTCTTTTTTAGTTCTTTTTTTTCTTTTTTATAAGAATATTTGAGGAAGCTGATTCAAACCCATAAAATTATATAATACCTAAAATTAGCCTCGAAAATCTTTTGTCTTCAGCATTTCGTTAATTATATATATTCAAATTTCTATGTATAGTAGCACCTAAAATCAAAAAATCTACCAAAATCAAAATAGCTCAATCCACATCTTTAAATGCATTAGAAACAAGAGATCTGTCCACAAGAGTAGTTGTTAAGCGATTAATGTACCAATGCCCAAAAAATCGCCCAGATCTACGGTTTAAATTCTCCAACTTTTATTATACTAAAAAAGAAAAAAAAATCGTCTAAATACTAGAGAAATGCTTATATTGTATATAGCAAAAAAGAGAGTGAAATTAAATTTTAAAATATTTGCATCTATAATCATTAATATTGTATATTAATACGGTATTATATATTACTAATACAATATTATAATAAAAAAAAAATCATTAATATCAATGAGTATATTTCCTAATTTTTTTTAAAAGTAACTGTATTTATAAATAAAAACGATTTTCTTAAAATAGCCTTGAAAAAAGAGAGTGCCGTTTTCCATGCATGGTTGTTGAGATTGGTTTGAAACTTGCACTATATCATGTATATAATATGTACAATACCTGAATTTCTTGGCACTTATATCCATAAATCGTAACAGAAGTAGCACAGATTCCCAATTTGTCCGGCGGACCAACAACGCCGCCGTGGCCTCCGCCGCAACAACCACTGAAAACCACAATCATCACCACCGCCACCACAGAAAACCCCATGAAGGAGGAGGCCATATTTTTCCTCTGGATTAGCCTCTATTTCTTTCTCTCTCTGGATTAGCCTTTTTATAGTGAGATTAAAAAAATAAAAAATAATAATACCAAAAAAAAAGGAGAAAAAAATGGGGAAATATGTGTGCAAACCAAAGGGTAATAATAATAAGAAGTTTGGCAATGAAAAAAATTCGGAAAGTAGGTCCCACGATGAGGTCGTGGCAGTTTAGAAGGCGAAAATGGATAAAAATGCGCCGTTTGTGATGGGGTTCTTTGCTTCTATTTTTTTTTTAGTACAAGTTGGAGGGAGGGGGATTACAAATATCGATTCTAATGATCGAAATCGTGACCGTGGAGTGAAAATGAGTTCTTTGCTTGTATTTGTCAAATTCGTTATTAAATCTAGTACCCATTCTGTAACGATCATTTACATTATTATTTTTTATTTATGAACGCGTCTTAAATACATGTCCACGTCGGCTCCCAATGTATACAATTTTGTGCGTGGTTACGTTAAGTAGATGTAGAATACATATGCGTGGCTACTCTAGATGGGCTCGATGGATTTTGTGAGAAGGTTGGAAGCGTTGGTTTTTCATGAACAAGAGAGGGATAAAGTGTATGACCTAAGGGATAATGAGATCTAGGAACTAGACCCTGAACTCGAGAATGTGATAAACAGATGCATGGGTTTTCATGATAAGTTCAGGCTAAAAATGGTTGGGCCGAGCCTACGGTCGAAAGGTCGTCGGTGAGTTCACTCTACGATGAGGGATAGGATAGTGGCAGATGTCACATGGAGAGGAAGAGAGAGAGCTTTTGAGGATGCTAGGTCAAAGAGTGTTGGAGTGTGGAGTCTAGAGACCTAACATCTATAAACTCTTATGCGTCATTTCCATCCAATAGGAACAAGTCATGACCTTAATATTTGAATTGCATTTAAATGTAATTATGTAATAATTAAATCCTTTTAATTAATATATTAATTAATTCTCTCTTTAATTAATATTTATCAAATAAATATTAATGTATTAATATATCAAACATATTAATTAGTTTAGTAAATTAAACTAAATTCCTCGTAATTAATATGTCCAACTTATTAATCAGTTAGTTTGAACCATTCAAACTAATTCTCCATAGCTATGAGTGTACCGTTAACTGTAAGCTAGTCGGGGGACCAATGGACCTACAGATTGAATTCTAAACGACCCGAGATCCAATCTATATTTGTTAGATAACATGCTTATTCCATAGAAGGCCACTAAAGGCATGCACCGATCTTTCTCGCACTATAGGACAAGTTATGTCCATGGTTATAATCGGTCATCTGCTTTATGATCCTTCACGAGTCGTTCGTCCCTCAACGATGCTTAGTTTGTAGTCCGTATAGGCGGAGCCATGACCATAATGTATGCCTGCTATGAAAGGGTCTTAGCTTCGGGCGTTGGGTGTGAACATGCTGACTCAGTTGCTAGTGATGGCCTTCAGAATCTTGACTCACTGGACACCTTTCCTTATTGACTTAGGCATGTGGACTTGGACCAGGTCAGCTTGTGTAGGCCTACACCTGACCGGTTTGCAGTAGCATGTTATGTATGCGTACACGCATCGGATGTCATGTAGATCGCTCACCTGGATCAGTGACGTTAGTACACAATTTCGTGATGAGTCATTCAAGTTAGAGAATCATGTAACGTACTTCATGGCGTGTTGTATCTTGTGATTAGGTGAGCATGTGAAGGGCCTCACAACAAAGTGATGTAACGAACTTTGTGACCTGCTGTTTGCTATGATTAGTTGAGTTGTAAACTTGTATGTACAACTGGATTCTGACTTTGTGCATTGTACCCCTGTTGGAGATTTTTACTTAGTATTCTTTTATACTCACCCTTATTGTGGTTTCCCACCAGATAATCATTGACTGTATTGAGACGGTTAGTGGGATGGTGTTGAAGTGATTTTGGGTGGAGCTTGCTACATGTGTCTCTGTCTAGATATTTAGACTCTAGTTTTGTTCTTTATATATCTTTCACATGCTAGTTTCCCATGTTGGTATTTTTGAATTTTTTTTAATATTTGGGGCATGGATGTCTTCATTATTTTGTTGAACTATTTTAGTTGTTTGACCTACCTTGATTAAGGACTTCTTTTTCTATTATTTGAAATAAATGAAGCAGGAACAAAAACAATAATTTAAAATTTGAATTACACGTTGTTTTCGAGTCAATACGAAGTAGAAGACGTAGTTAGAAATTACGAGTTCTTCCAACAACTCTAGTCGATATAAAACATACCCAAGTCCCACCATTTTTTGTAGGCTGATTCAAATCGCACAAACTCTATAGCAAAATACTCTCTGCATTCTACTTATATCTAGCTTAGGCATCAGAGATCCTATGGCTCACACCACACTAGTATTCTAATAGCATTTAATGGCACTTCGTTTGTGGTATAATATATAACATAATAATTCAAACAAATTATGAGTTCAACTCTAAAATAAAAAATAATGATAAAATTACAAAAAAAAAAAAAAAAAAAAATCATTGAACTATACATCACAATTGAGCAAAGCTAGGTTCAAACGGTTAAAAACATACTTTAAGCTACACATTATTAACTAACAAATTATTTAAAAACTTACTAAATGCAGAGGTTTCAAACGAAACTCTCCCCACAACAAGTTGAAAGTGACGCCACAAATTCATTAACAAAACTAGACCAACCCATGGTTTTTAAAGAAAGCAATGACAGATTTGTAAACAACATTGTTTGCATCGACGCCCATGATGTAATCGGCATGGGCGTAGTTGTTGACAAATTGGACTGAAATCTTGTCGACATCGTGAAACTTGAAGTTGTCAAGGAGGCGATCGACATCTCGAACATCAGAGAGAGCATCCCGACCACCGTAGCTTATGAAAATGGGGATGTCACGGGGAATGCTAGAGAGGTCATATAGTGGCGGATCGATTTCTCCATAGTGCATCAAGTTGTAATCTATTCTCCCATAGTTGTATTTTGCCAATACTCCATGTCTAGCAACTTTTCATTCAACAAACACAACTTTCATTACGTTAAGATAAATAAATCCTAGGGTATTTAAACATACATTTTGACTTCATAACCTCATTTTACAAATGAAAATATCCCCTTTTGAAACCATATAACTAATCATTATTAGAAATCTATAAAAATAGATTAAAAAGATGTAAAATGACTTACTTTGAGCTAAGTGAACCAAGTTCTTAGTTGATGTTGATTGAGGTTCATTCTTGAGAAAGAGCTCAATTGTCGATGAATTGAGACAACAATTATGACCTACGCAAATAGTCAAATTTTTTTAAATATAATATAAAATTCTCAAATCGAGTAATATTTTATTTATTTATTTTTTTAAAAAAATGCAACTTGATCATAACTTTGGTATTAAATTATACACATTAGATCATTAGAGCAATGCTCTTGTTAGCAATGTTTTAAGTTTTCTGTGTTTTTTTTTATTTAAGAGTAGTTTTTTTTTTTTTTTAAGAGTAGTTAAATACATCTATTATATATTAATAGACTTTTATGTAAAACCGTCAATTCAAAAAATGTCTCGTATTATTTTAGAAGTTACTTAATTCATGACTTTTCATCTTTAATTTTATTTTGTTTTCATTTTATTTTCCATTTTCAGTTTTGTTTTGACTCTTTAAGGATTTTTTTTTTTCTTTTAGAAGATCTCTTTAAGGATTTTTATTAGGATTTTATTATTGTATATCTTATTTTGTTGATTAATGAAATGCTTTCGTGACAAAAATAAATAAATAAAAATCAATCAAATAAGAGAGTATGGTAACACTTAATATATTAAGAGTCGAATCACTTGATAAAAAATATTTTCAATGACAAATTTGTCTAATTTTATTCCAAATTCTATTTATTATATATTCAAAAGATTTTCCATCAATCAAACTTTTGTTAAGATTAGATTAGTATTAATATTGATTGATTATGATTATTAGTGTTGATGTAAGTCTAATGAATTTTAGATTAAAATATAGTTCACTACATATATATGCCTATATGGTTTAAGATTGAAGTGTGATGACATTATTTTCTTCAAGAAACAAATATTATCTTCTCAAATCCTCTCTACCTGGCTACTCATCCTCTTCTCACTCCAATCTCATAATTTTCATTATTTCCAAATTAAAAAATACAAATTTCACAAAACTTTTTGTTTATTATTATTATTTGGTTTTTGAAAATTTTAAAAAATAGATAAACAAAGAAATTAAAAGATGAAAAATAGATACCAGTGAAATCAGATAATAAATCATAGCAATTGACTTCTGGATGAGCACACAAAGATTTCAGAAAGTTCCCCACGGCCAACCTGTCATCAACCACACCATGTAAATACAAAATAACCCAACAACACTCTAGTGCAAAAAACAGATATAATCCCAAAATCAAAGCTAATAGATGAAAATCAATCCAAAGTAAAAAAGGATATGGAAAAGAAATTAATACACCGATGTAAAGTTGTTCCGACTAAACTACTGTTCAAAATGTGAGCCGATCAATCTAGATCGAGCTGACTCATAATTGTCATTGAATAATTCAAGAGCTCTTAAATTTAGTGACTAAGTTTCTCTCAAAGGTTGAAAGAAAACTTAAAGTACTTTATATACTAGCTCAATGACGCACTCATATGATTAGTTAACCTAATCCCAAAACGAATTCAAGGTAAAAGTAATTCACATTTTTAACAAACACAAATCTATATAAGAAAATGAAACTTTATTATGTATTTGATGTTTTTTTTTAAGGAAATGTCGTAAATTTTCAATTTTCAAATATATCATAAATTTTAACCTTTTTTTAATGTGTCGCTTTGCAATTAAGTTTCAATTTTTTTAGATACAGTAATAAGAAGGAAAAAAAACATATTAATACAGTTGTTTATATAAAAAGCGACTGAAAACACACTAATATAATTATTTTTAGAAAAATTGTACTCAATAAACATTTCTCATAAAGTAATTATAAAGGGAGACTAATTCTAAACTATTTTGACCTATAATTATTAATACATTTTGATATTGTATAATAAATACACGTAACATGTGACAATACTCATTAATAATAATGAGTATACTTGTTATATTTTTTAAAATTGATCGTATTTATAATTATTTTTTAGATTTAACTAGCCTCGTAAATTTTTCTTCTTTTACTAAAATAAGTAATATAAGCATTGAAAAAAAAGGAGAAATGTACCCTTTTGGATTGAACTCAGCAACACCCAACACTTTAGTAATTACCTACAAGAAGCATCAAGATATCTTGAGTCAACTTATTTTTGGTTGTAGCTATTAAAAGCATGAAATTTCATCTCGAAACTTCTAAAGAATAATAAGAAAAATAACTGATCGGGTATCTCATTAAGAATGTAAAATTTTTCTATCTTTCTAATATAGAATCCTTAACAACGATGTATAATAAATATACAACAATTACCGACACGCACCTCACCGACGAATAATCGGGCGGCCAAGATGCCAATAGCTGTCGTCATGTGGCTGAGATATGCTATAGGGCTCAAAAAAGCTACCGAATGCAATTGGTTTACCAGCTTTCCTTCGGATAATGAGGCTAATACTATTAGTGTTCCCTGTAAATCAAATACTTAGATAGTTAATGCATTGGACATTCACATTATGAAACATCAATTTTAACACATTTTACCTCTTAACCTTTTTTTAATTCTTTTACCTCCTAACTTTAATTTATTATATATTTTTATATAAAAAAAATAATCTAATATAAAGAATTATTCTTTAGGGTTGTACGTGTATAATAAAAATTCATACATCACTTTTTTTTCTTCTTTTTCTTGAACCAAAAACTAATTTGAAATGCTTTAAAGTAGGCAAGCAAACTCATAACCAAACCTAATATTTTATTTCAATATTTTTATATGATAAGTTGCAGAGAAAAAAAAAGGTTGAATTTTTAAACTTTTAAGAATATTTTCTAATATTTAAATTTCATTATAGTTATTTAATTATTTTTTTTAAAAAATAAATCATTTGAAAACATTAAAAACTAGCTCAAATAAATAGGATAACTAGTGCACACAAACTCAAGCTAGGAATGTAATTCATTATATAATAAAATAATAGAAAACTAAAATGATATTTTAAATGAAAAAAAGAATAAACCTTTCTTATCTAAAAAAAGAATAAAAATAATCCTTTTTAAAAGTTAAAGATCAAAATGTCAGACCTATGTTTAACTCAACTAAATAAGATAAATATTTTAATCACAGTTAGGAAGTTAAAAAGAAAAGTTAAAACCCAAAATAAAATAATTAAATTTAGCAATCAAGACGAGATAAACTCTTTTCACAAAATAATTACAAATGTATATTTTAATAGTGTATTATAAATACTGATATGTATTATTAATATAATATTACTATTAATACTAATGATTATGATTGTTAATTTTTCTAAAAGTGATTATATTTGTAATTAATTTTTTTATTTACTAATTCGATAAGTTATCCTTTTGAATAAAACAACAAACAACTCACTAATGAGTGGCCGATGTAGTGGATCTTTTGACCCGTTTGTAGGGACACATAGTCGAAAACGGCTGGGAGATCGTAGGTGACAAGCTCGTCCCAGGTCCAATTCCAATAGTCTGGGTTAGCAGCATTGAGGGAGGTGTGGCGACGGCTGAAGCGGGTGCCTCGAGTATTAGCGATCCAAACGTCGAAGCCATTGTCAGCCAGGATCATGGGCAAGTTTTGTTGCGGGGAATTTAAGAGCCATGTGATCCCATCCTACGCACAAGAAAAAGGAAACATGACATAGGTTGGGTTGAAGTTTTCTCTCTAATATACAAGAAATTTTGCAACCCAAAAATGTATCAAAATTTTTTAAATTGATTCATGCCAAAAACTTAAACTTAGAGACGAATCCGACACAATCATAAAAAATTAAAGTTAAACTTATAATTAAACCAAAAAAAAAAAAAAGTCTTAGGAAACCATATGTTTTTATTCTTATAATTCAATTTTGACCCCTTTTTTTGGTAATTTATTATCTCCCTTTATATTAGAATTTTTATTTGAGAGAGCAATTTAGGTGACATCACCTATGGATGGATTTGTACCACATTTAAAAAAAAAAAAAATTATTTGTCTATATTTTATAATCAGAGAACAACAAAATGTGGCTTAAATTAAATTATATAGGTGAGCTTCAAAATATAAATGACGCCAAACATCGCTTAAATTCCTCTCATTTCTTAATGTTCTCATTTTTTAAAGAAAAAAAAACTGTTGTTTGATCCCGTCCAATGAGTTCGATAACTATTTTTTTTTTCAAAATATAACTAGTTAGTAAGGATTGTTTGTTTGTTTCTTTTTTTCTTTCCTAATTAAAAAAAGGTTATATAGTATAAAAATATATAAAATGCATAAAGAAAACATAAAACAATTACATAATCTCTAATTTGAATCATTTTTCTAAAAAAAGTATTTAATGTGCTTTGAAAATATTGTATTGATTGTAAATGTATATTTTATTGAACAAATTTATTATATTGTAAAATTTTATTGAGTTCCAAGTACACTAGAATTTAAAATAATATATTAATACACATATAATAAATTTTAAAAATAAATTCAAATCCAAATAATATATAAATATACATATACATATTAAAAATTAAAATTTCATCATATCCATTGTAAAATTAAGAAATAAAATGTCAAACCGAATATTACTCCAATCACATCATATATGACATTGTAATTAATTAGTTACGGATTTGAATTTCAAATATTGTTAAATTTAATACATATATATATATATATATATATATACACACAACTAAGAAATAAAATAAAATAGTTAATATAAAAAATATATATATATATTATTTTTAAAAAATAAAAATGTATATCAACATTTATTATATATTAAAATTAAAAATAATATATACATATAAATACTATTAATTATAAAAATAAAAATAATATATAAATATAAAAAATAGTAGTGTATATTTTAAATAAAACTTGTTAATACATTTAGATGCCAATTGAGATGTGTCCACTTTGATACATAATTTTTTAATAACAATTATTGTAATTAAGATAATATATAAATATAAAAATAATATACATTTTATCTCAAAAAATTATTATATATTGAAATTGTAATAATAATAAATATATTATTTACTGAAATGAAGTAATATATAAAGTATAAAAGTATTATATACTGAAAATTAAAATAATATATCAAGTAAATAAAAAATCATTTATAAATTAAAATAATATATAAATATGTAAGAGCAAAATAAATGGAAAAGAAAAATAAATAAATGATTAACCTAAAAGTCAAACTCTGGACATAATGATTAGTATTTTATTTTTTTGAAATCCCTGGACATAATGAATTAAACCAAGCTAAGAACAAAGTTAATATTTTCAAAACCCACTGTATGAGAAATGAAATAGGTTTGTAGTCGTTTAAAAAAAATTGTAGTTTTTCTCATTTTTAACCAAATATTTATTTATTGTAAATTTTAAAAGTAAAAAACAAAAACAGTTAGAACAAGTTTCTTTATTCAGAACGGAGTTCAATATGTTGTTAGAATTAAAAATAAAAAATAACTCAATAAAATTAATTGGTAGAAAATAATTACAAATATAATTATTTTTAAATTTTTTTAATAATTATAATAATTGATATTAATTATAATAAATATTTATAATACAATATTAATCACTATATATATATATACAAACACTTCAGTACAACAGAATCTAAAAGTATGTAATTGTGATGTTGAACTAATTACTATCAAACAATGATTAAAAAAAAAAAAACTTAATTTCTACTTCTTCAAAATTAAAACAATTTAATCTCTTTTTTTTAAGGAAAAATAACAATTTAATCTTTGACTAAACTATACACAGATAATAAAATATATATCAAGTAAAAAAAAAAAAGCAATTCACTCGATCCACGATTTTATCTTTTTTAAAGTATTTTTTATTTCATTTTTTTGAAAGTATTTGGCAAGGATGGTTGTTTTATTTATTTATCATTAATTTCCCATCATAATCTAGGAGGTGGAGGGGACATTATCATAAACACAAGGCAGTGGCCACTTTACTTTTAATTATTAAAATGAGAAAAAAAAAATAATAATAATAAAAACCTTTGGATGGCATTAAAAAAGGCCACCTGCAAAAAAAATTCTCAAAGGAAATGAACATGTGCACCTCACTCCTAGTGCCCCATGGCAATACCTTTTCACTAAAGTGTCATAACCATATATTCCACACTATAAAAATAATGTCACACCCACAACTCAAACTTATCACTTCAAAAATTAATTTTCTTTTTTGAAACGTAAAAATAATAAATTAATATTAATCGAAATTAGTTCAATACAAATAATACAAATATAAACATATTTTTAAAATTTTTTAAAAAAAATTTAAAAATAAATAATTAATTAACTATCTACAAATTCAGAAACCAAAACGAAAATAAAATTTAATGTATACAAATTAAAATAATATTTTAACCGTTATTTATACTTATATTTTTCGAGAATATTATCTTAGCTATGTGTTTCACATTTTTTAAAACAATATTAATCATGTTAATCATTAATTTCTATTTATCATTAAAAACTAATTAATTTTTTTTTTAAGTAGGTTAAAATAATCTATATACTTAGAACATTTATTTAATTTTTATGTTGAGTTCATATAATTAAACAAAAAAATCTTAAAATTAATCCATCGATAAATTAAAAATTAATGTTTAAGGTTAGTGTGGTATGTTGACTTATTTGATTATATAAAATTCAAACTCCACGATTACTAGATCTTTAAAATTGATATTTGATTTAATAGTTAAAACAAAGCATAATAAAATGCAAACATAGTCATAAAATTATACAATTACAAAGTAATAGGTACTAGTAGAATGTAACCAAAAAAAAATAGTAATAGCATCATTGGCAAAAAATAAAAAAATAAAAAAATAAAAAACTATATTGATTGGCCTATATAAGAACTAAAGTTAATAAATTAAAACAAGAACAATAATTTTTTTTTTTTTTTTTAAACGAACAAGACAATAATTAGTTACGGATTAAAAATATATATATTTTTTTAGCAATAACATTCAATTTTAATCACTGATAAATTTATTTTATGTCAAAATAAAAATAAACATTTCATAAATATATTTAAATTTAACATCAATTTAATCGTTATCGTAATCAATAAAATTTCATATAACTATTTTTTTTTCATAAACTAAAATTGTTCAATATTGAAATTTTAAAGATTAATATAGAACTTTTTTTAAATGCCAAAAATGAAAAATATTTGATTTTGAAAATTAGGACCAAATCGAGAAGATTTTAAAATAGAGGTTTATTTTAGAAATATACCAAATTGAAAAAATATTTACAATACTAAACAAAACAAAAAAATAATGATAGTAAAAAAATAATGTATTATTAATATTCATTATACGATATTATTAATACATAATACTATATTAATATACAATAATGTACTAAAATATTGTATTAATAATGCAATGATGCAAATATTTTCAACTTTGACTACAAAAGTAATTATTTTGTGAAATTTGACTATTCAAAACGATTTCCCTATAAAATTGTAACGTCCCATACTTTTGATATTTGTTACAAGATCATACTTTCCTTTTAAGTATTAAGTTGATTGAATGTAATTAATTAATTAAGTTTTTCTTTTATTAAAGGAAAATATAACGTTTTATTATATAATGAAAG
>JBBMKA010000302.1:0-12605 GCA_037833695.1 Sechiopsis laciniata | reverse complement strand
GAATTTAATTCAGCATGTAGTTGGACATGGAGTCCATAGGATTTGCATATGGAACCTGAGGTTGTATTTGAATGTTTTGTATTTTGCTATTTCAAATTATGCTCTGGCCAGGGTTGTTTTAATGTTGAAACAGGGAGCATTTTAAATGTTTATAAACAAGTTCCTTGGTATTTCGAATGGATGTTTTATGCAAACTTTAATGCTTTATGATTTATAATGTCTTTTATGCATGCATGCTGAGTAAGGACCAAGTTTATGACCATTTTTTAGTCAGTTCTTTACATAATGCCACCAATAGACAATGTTGGCCTATCGCGTAAAATACCCCGATACGGCCCAAGGCATTATCGAGCAAGAACTCTTTATCTCATTAGATGTGGCTCAAGACAGGAACGAGGAATTCCAAAGCCAAGTGCTGCACTTCATGCGACAGACGCGTATCGCCTAGACGTATATGCAGAGGAGGGATAGGGACATTCATATAGAGCTCCAAAGAAGTAACGCGCAGTTCCAGCTCCCGCCCGTTCCAACAGAAGTACTTCAAGAATGGATACCACCTTTCGAATCATAAGAATGAAATCCACCTGATGAAGGCGCTGATTTGGCGAATTAAACGAAGTATCTGTCTACAATCTTGGTAACACGCATTAATTTTTTATTTTAATCGCATGAATTCTTTTATGTTGCTGATTAGTAAACATGCTTAATTCCATTTTTCGCATATTTTCCTACTTAGAAGCTGTGCAATCCATTAGTCACTATTTTGAAATTACACAGGAACTTAGGTAGATTAGAGGTATTAGGAAAGCGAGTTCACTAGAAAAGTGAAGTATTAGTAATAGTGGGTGCTATAAGTTGGGAGAGAGTGTGAATGTTCTAAGGGTTAAAACTGAAAGTCCAAAGTAAGGAAGTCAAATTTGAGATTTATTTAAGTTTGAGGGAACTAAGCCTCACCTTCATTGGGGATAATGAAGCCTTTAAGTTTGGGGGTGAGGGCAGCCCGAGGAGTGAATGCTGAAAAGAAAGAGTGATCGAAAGCAGCATAAAAAAATTTTGGAAAATAAAGATCAAAACATTGTGGTCAAAGATGCAAACTAAAGCGCGTGTAAGCCTTAGGATTCCCATTACTCCACTATCCATTATTAGCTATCAAATGCTATCAATAAATCAACAATTACTCTCAATGCTAATCAGTAACCTAATGAACATGAAGGTAGGCTTTAAGTCATTCCCTTTTCCGAGGCTAAGGGCTAACAAGCTTATGTGGACGGTCGATCCACACTTGTTATTTGTTAGGTTCAACTATCATGCTTCATTAACAACCCCCTGGTACTCTTAGTGAATGTTTTCTATAACCCCTTCCTTTAACCTTCGCCTATAGCTTTTCGTTCATTATCGAAATAAAAGACACAATAAAGAATATAAAGTGATAGAGAGTGAATAAAATGGGAACCTAAAATTGAATTAATAATCAGTATGAAAACAACCAAACTAGAACCCTACCACTAAGTTCCTATCAAAATCAAAATTGCAATTGCAGAAAGTAAATAGAGTAAAGTAAGATGAGGAAATAAATTGGAAATCAATAAAGAAATAAATGGTGGTTGTTGAAGAAAATGATCCTTGTCACCAGGAACAACAATCTCCCTTCCAGAACTCTCCTCTCGATTGCATGAGACGAACTTCAAAAATAAGCACACTTTTCCTCTTCATTCTTCTCCTATTTATAGGCTTCAAGGAGGCTTGAGGATAAAGTTAACACATTTGGAGTTGGAATTTGAAAAGATCTTTTGTCTCGAATCGAAATTTGATTTAGAAAATATCTTTTATTGGATTTATCTTTCTTGCAGCATAACCCTTTCAACATTAAAGACTGTATTTTCAATTGCATAAAAGCATAATATTAACCGATTTGTCATTGAATAAAGTGTTTAAAAAAGCTGAAGCATTAAGAAGACTCGTGAAATGAGCAATAGAGATATGATTATGTTATCCACTATCGTTCAAGATTTTTATGAAGAGACAAGAATGCCCAATTTCAAAGTTGAATTAGTACTACAAAGGAATATAGGCTTAAAGGTACATGTATTAGTGTAGCAAGCAACATATACTCAAGAGAAAATTTTGGAAGGTGTATGTAGATGAATCCTTAACCAAAAAAGGGTACAAAACATGACTTTTTTTAGTGCTACAAGAAAAAGAAAGATTGAAGTATACTCTTCAGTTTTCCTTTTAGACCACAAATAATGAAGTTGAGTATGAGACATTCATAATAGGTCTCTAAATGGTTGCAAAATTTAAAATGTCAATTCTCCAATTGTATAGCAACTCACAATTCATTGTGAACCACTTGACGTGAACGTATCAATCCAAAGAACAAGATCTGTCGACATATCTTGATAAAGTGTAAAACATGTTAACATAGTTTGCCAAAGAAAAGTCAATCATATCTCACGTTCGTAAAATGCAAATTTTGATAACTTAGCTCAAATAGTCGGCACGTATGACACCAAAAAGAAAAATTGTCATAGAGGAAATACTAAATACACTCAGCACTATAACAAAAGATATTATCACCATTGAGGAAATAAAGCAATAACAATGCTAGATATAACTCCATTAATCAATTATTTGCTTTATAATGAATCCCTCGAAAGTAAAATACGAAGTCCGATTTTTGAGATATCAGGCAACCCGCTATGTGGCGTAACATGGTAAACTCTATAAGAGGAGTTATTCTTTACCATTCTTCAAATATTTTATTCCATAAGAAGTTAATTATGTTTTGAAAGACATACATGAATGAATATACGAAAACCATAAAGGAACATGATCACTAGCAAATAAAATAATTAGACAAGTATATTACGAGCCAACCATGGCCGAAGATACACACAACTTCATGCGCTTGAGCGACCATAGCTGAAAATCTACCTCATTGCTAAAGCAACTACCAAAACCTTTTACGGGAATAGTAGAACCTCAGTCTTTTACATAATGTGGAATAGATCTAATAGAACTCTTACGCTAAGGAAATGGACCAAAAAAAATTTGTAGTCATGGCGATTGATTATTTTACCAAGTTGGGTGATGCGGAAGTTCTAGCCACAATCACTAAAGATAAAATTTTTATCTTTGTTTTGAAAAACAGCATTTTTCATTCGAAATACTAACAAACCATTATCATAGAAAACATATGAGAATTTGATAACATAGTGATATCTCTCATTTAGACAGTTATTTAGGCATTTTATTTAAACATTTCTTGTACAAACTGGTCTTAAGTTGTTATGCTTTGATGTCTAGATGAGCTTAGAAGAAGAGAAATTATGGTTCATGCTTATGTTCGAGATATTATTATAGATCAACCACAGAAGCATTATTTTTAATTAAATGCCATTTAAAAGAGGATGGAGTCAGAAAATGTTAAGAGCTTTGGAAAATATTTAATAGAGAGTCGGCGCTGAATTGCACTATAGTAGAGAGATATAAGAAACATAAAGCTAGAGCATCGCATGAAAATAGCAAAAGATTCCTAATTCGACAGTTTTTATATGTGAGAAATTTCTTGGGGAGCTCAGTAAATGAGCCAACACCTCTTGCACATATGTCAAAATTAAATGTTTGAGTGTGAAAATAAAGAAACTTCAAGATTAAATCCTAGTCATTGATCCATATAAGCTCTAGAACTGTAAATATTTTTTTAATAAGATGAAACCCTAACTTTTGTAAGCTACTTTTCCTTCTCTTATCATTTCAACACATTCTCTTCTCTTTCCTTTTTGTTTTCCTCTTCATTTTCACTCAACTTTTAGTAGCCCCCTTAGGTTTTTACTTCATTTTTCTTCCTTAATTCTTAGTTTTCTTCCTTATTTTTTTTTTTCTGGTAATAGAATAGTATGGTTTTACAAGGAGTTTTTAGGAGCACTATTAGATATCATTTTGACACCCATTAGACATTATTCTAAGTTTTCTTCTTCTATTTTTTCTTTATTTCGACTAGTAGTATTTTATTGTTGATGTACTTATTTATAATATCTAGTGTTTTTTATGCAATATTTCAGTGCAATATAATATAGATAAATTCGTAAGAGTAAGATACTAACTGCTAATATCCTACGCTTTTGAATTGTATTCTACGCAAGTATACGCAGTCAAAAGTGCAGCAAGTGATAAATATTTATTTAATTGTTCTCCACAGGGATTGTTGTCTATAACTAGTTAATTAATCTAAGAGTCCTGCAAGAAAAGTAAATATAATGTTAGGGTTTTGTTGGTTTTAATCCTAAATATGAATTTAAACTAAGTAAGGCTCGGGTTAAGATTATGAGAAGCGTATAGAAATTTCTAGGGTAACTAAGTAGTAAAAGTCATACTTCACTTACAAGTTCATGTGGATAATAGGTTGACATTTACTATAAATTAAGATCCTAATTCAACATGCTTCAACTAACAACTCTCATGTACGAAAAGGGAAACAACTGAATAACCACTAAAGTTTCTATGAAAATCAAATTGCGAAAAGGATCTAAAGTAAAGCAAGACTGGAAAGCGATAACAAAATAATGGCAACTGTTGAAGAACAAGACTCCTTGTCACCAAGAACACGAACTTCGCTTCAAAAACCCTAATCTCGACTACGGGAGAAGAACTCCAAAAATAAGCACATTTTCTCTTGTTGTTCTTCTCCTATTTATAGGCTTTTGAGATGTTTGGGGACAAAAGAATCAGATATCAGCTGCTTAGGGCCCAAGGAAGCTAATACTTGGAAGGCGAGGAATTAGATACTTGGAGAATAAGGAATTAGTGGCTTGGAGAAAAAGGTTCCGACAAATCCTACTTGTTTGGTAAGTAATCTCAATCTCTTACATTTCGGCTTTCTTGTCGCGAGAGGATCTTCTACTTATGCCGTGAGAATTACGTACCACATCGCTTTAGGTCTTTATCTTATCCCTTATCTTTTTGCAAAGGATCTCTCGACCTTCGCGAATATGTTTGGAAGATCCAGTGGTTCTCTGATTGTTGTTTGCTTTCTAATTTGTGACGCTTTTAGCCTTCCCAATTCCTGCAGTTATAACAAGAATTTAGCAAACGTGAGATCTTTAGCTTTTAAGTACAAAAAGTGTCTAACATCCACTTTTTATTCCAAAAACCTTTAACTTTTATATTTAGGCTCCTAAATCATGCATGCATCTTATTTAAATAAATTTCTCATGTTAATATTATTCTAACTTTAAAATTCATTCAATTAATGCACAATACCATTATAATACATTAAGATATTAGCCTAAATAACTCTCTATTTGAGAGTTATTAGTTTTCATGCTTGTTATTTCTTACTTTGTTGAAAGCATGAACTAAAACCTCCAAAGTGAGGATTAAAAGCTATTGTTGTGTAACTTTTTATAGCTTCTAATGAAAGGAAGATGTTGAACTATGTGACAAAGTTATTTTATTACTAGCTTGTTTCGATTGATCATCCATTTATACTTAATTGGTTTACATTTGCTTTTGAGATAAATGAATGTTTAGGGAACCACTTCATACACACATTAGCTTTACATTTAAGAGTCTTTTTGCATTTAGAAATAATCACACCACTAATGCATATTGCATTTTCTTAATGCTTGGTTAGTCAAATGAGATTATAATGAACTTTGTGAGCGATTTTTGAGAGATAAAATGGTATAGAAACTTTAGAGAAGTTTGATGGTTTTTTTTTATATGCAATAATGGATTTCATAGTTGTCAAACAGATTATTGTTACTATATAAGGTCTAAAAATAACTTATAGACCGTTATTTTTAGACCTTATAAAGTAAGGCCATAAGTCAAATTAGTTTACTTCACCAATTCTTATTCCTATGAATAATTTATAATTTCTTATCATAAAAACTTATTTAAATATGATCATCTTTCGATTCAAGTATGGTCTGATGCTAAATCGATGTTGTTGCATTCCAAATAACTCTCTTATTCAAAGTTATCAATGTGTAAGGAGTTGTGAGTTGGTGCTCGATTCCTACCTTATGACAAAAAGAATTGAAAGTTGTTGAATTGTATTTTGTTCCATTGTTTGTGTTCCACCAAGTTCTAGAAGATTACACCCATTCTAGTTTTCCACCAAGTTCTTGAATTGCTAGAAAACTTCTAGAGCCTCTAACTTGAGCTTCAAAAAATAGATAAAGTATATTTGTAAGAAATCGTCAATGAACATGATGAAATAAAGACCTTCTTGTAAGGAAAGAGTTTTATGAGGTCCAGCCACATCTAAATGCACAAGTTGTAGCTTCTTTGTGGCTATCCAAAAAATTTACATGCACTAGAGTCTTATAACAATGGTAAGCTCAAGTAGATTGTTTATAGATATTTCTTCTTCAACTCTATCATTATTGGAAGGTAGCAGTGACCTAGTCTTTTGTGCCAAGTTTCTATTTCACTTGACTCAGTAAGATATGTTGTAGTTTCCTCCTCAGATCAGAGAAACTTTTACCTTTCATTCAAACTTTTATAATTTCTTCTCCATATTTCTGATAAACATGATAGTACTTATTTTCAAATGTAATTTTGAGCCCTTTTACAACTAGATGTCCTTCATTTAATAGGTTTTGATCTATGTCTGGAACATAAAGAACATCAGATTTGAGCTTGGCGTACCTGTTTATTTGTTATGGCCACGATACCTTTTTCCTTTGACACAAAAAAAAAACTACCATCACTAATTTCATCTATGCTGAGTGAAGTAGTGTCCAGGTATTTGAATATGGACCTATCGTAGGTCATATGATTTGGGCAGCCACTGTCAATTAATAAGTTTACAATGATGTTACTATTCAAGTAGCATTGTTCTATAGAGATTTTAGAATCATCTTCCCTTTAATGGTCATTAACCTGAGGTTCTTATTTCTAAAGCCTGCATATTACCGACTCATTACCCAACTAGTTGCACTTATTGCATTTTACATTAGGTGTTCTCCAGCATTTGAAGGGAGAATGCCTATTTTTCCACAATGTACACAAGGTAGACATACCTTCTTCTAACTTTTTTTTTCCTTGAACTCTTATGAGCCCCATGTATTTACCTTTTTTTATTGAACTTCTTCTTGGATGAAGCTTGATGCTTTGTCGTCAAAGCTCTTTCAACTCCACTTTCTTCTCTGACAACGTACTATTAAGCCTGTAGAGAGTACAATAGCTTTGACAAAGTGATCGTTGATAGATCCTTTGTGTTCTCCATAGTTGTAAGAGATGCTCTATACCTCTCAGGTATTGTGATTAATATTTTTTCTACTAATTGATTATATTTCATGAAGTTCATCCCAAATTATCTTATTTTGTTTGCTATGTTTAGCAATTTATCAGTGTGTTGCTTGATGGTTTCTGTTCATACTTTGCAACTCAAACTCTTGGATGGAATTGAGGACTTGCCGGTCTTCTCATTTCCAGAATACTAAGTCCTCAAGTAATCCCCAATAGCATTTGTTGACTTGAGACTCATTACTTTAGGGAAGATATATGCAGATACTATAGAAAAAAGGTAATTTTTTTACTTAGACTTCTTGGTCTTTCTCTCCTTATGGGTTTTTATGTATGCCACAGTAGAATTATTTGGTAGTTCACCCAAGGCACAGTCCTCTTCTATAGCTTCTCAAATGTCTAAAGCATCTAGGTCTGCCTCCATCTTTATTGTCGAGATTTGATCATTGTCACCATCAAAATAATGATGTGCAAGATTGGAATGCTTGATTATCTTTCCATCAAGTCTCTTACAAACAATTTTGCTTTGATACCAATTGTGGAAAATAAATAAGAAATGAAAGAACACGAGAATAGAAGTGTTTGACAACCAAAGAATAAAAATAACTGAATGGTGAAGACTTGATAAGTTATTTAACACATAACCAATGGTCCACTTTCATGATAGCCTAAGTTCGCCATGTAGCAGCCAATGGTTCCCCTAGTCTCCATTTCAAACTTTATCTTCCTCCTCTAACTTGTGTTTCATGTTCTTTTCTTTTCCAAAAGCTCCCACCTCATAACACATATTCCCTTGCACTCACTTACTTTACCTTTGTTTCTTTTCAAGTTTTGGATCAAATTCTTTATGCCTCGAACTAATTGTGAGATATATCGAATAATACACGATGTATGTCTTATATATAACTATTCACTAAGTGTGGATGATATCGTCTCTTATATAAAAGCGAAAAGTTCAATTATATTTATTACTCACTTTTCAAGTATAAAATCTTGAAGTGTGCTCTGATGTATCGTTGAGGTTTACTATTCTTTGATCGGGTCCCACATTCACTTTTTTGGACCCAATAATAGGCTATGTAACGTGGTTTGATCTAAAAAACTAATTTATTATGAGATATGTAATTCATCTATGATCTTATATAGATCGTAAAGATTCCTCACTATTTTCATAAGAAATCCTGAACGTATCTAAGTTTTCATTTTTTTTAGAGGTCATACACTTTCAATTTTGAGAGGCCATAAATTTTCAATTTTGTGCATAATTGATCTGAGTCTTATTCTACATTTTGTTTAAAGAAATAACTAATCTATTTGACTTGAGATACTATTCAACTATATTTTAGACACAAAATAGAAAGTTTAAACATCCATAATAAACTTATTAGACACGTTTAAAATTTCAAAAACCTATTAAAAAAAAACTAAATTTAAGGTCTAAAATTGGAATTCAAAAAAAAGAAAATAAAAATATTACTACTAATATTTTAATAAATAAATAAATAATCCACTGGTTTTTCGAAGGGTTTTAAAATCCATGGCATCAAACTTATGGGCCGAAGGATTAGTTGACATATAAAAAATATAACCTTACTTGGATCAATTATTGCTTCATTATTATTCTGAGTATCTTCTCAATTTTTTCTATAGATAGAACACACAACAATCCACCTTAATAAAAATATACTAAAAGTTTTTTTTTTTTTTCTTTTGCAAAGCACTAATAACGTCCCCAATTGTTTCCCATAATTTCAACCGTACATAACAAGAATAACTTTTTTTAAAGGAAATTAAATGGCTGAAAAGAGCATAAAACTACACTGATGAGCAGTTGCTTTTGGTTTTAGGCACACAAAAAAGGACCGCAGAATTTTCTTTTTGTTCACAAATTGTTTGGAAATGGAAAAACGTAAGAATTGCACTCAATTTAGAGCTTGGAAAGTAGCTAACTTGTCACATAAAAATATGAAACTAAAGGCTGACTCAGACACCAAAAAGAATTCTATTGCATGCTTATTATGATATATCTCCAAGAAATTAAATGGAAGTGCCAACAATTTTTCTTTCTGTTCATAATTAAATACCATAAAACAAAAAAAACTTTGGTTTTGTTCATTTTTTAACAAGACAAACTCATCTCACCCTTTATTTAATGTCGGCATTACTTTTGCAACCTCCACATTGTTCCATCCTAATGTGGCTGAGATTGTCACCTCTTTCTTATTATTATTCCATTTGTTAATTTTTCTTTCATTTCCTTATTCTCTCATTATTACTCGACTCTAGTGTAAAAGTTTAGGTTGAATAATTAATTTAGACATGAGCTTTATTAGTGGCTTTTGCCTAGTGTTTAAGTTTAAGTTCACTTTAACTTTAAATTATAATGTTTGCATCATTAATAATTATATCTATTTTTTAGAGCATTACAATTGTTTTCTCACGATTATTTTTAGAATATTTTTAATTGCTTTAAAGAAACATTCGTGTTTCTGGTCAATCAAATTCCAAAAACAAACACAAATACTTAAATACAAACACAAAGTCTTAAATAGTACTTTTTTTTTGTTCAAAATTTGTTAATCGCCTTCTTTCATACTCTATAAGGCTACAGCGGGTCTTAGTGAGAATTTGGAGATTTCACATGCTTTTACTGATTTGATTGTTGATTTTTCGATCTTTTATTTTATACGAGTTTATATCTCATGTTCCTACTCCGACCTACAGTACCCCCATGAAAGAGTTTATATCCCATGCAGTTTATAACGATATACTTATTTAGAAATTTCTAATAGTTTAGGGTGTGCCCTAAAGTTTAGCCCTAAAGTTTAGCTTGAGGCTAAGGCTATTAAATTAGGTTTTCGTCATGAGTGTTTTGCTGCTATATTGTTTGCTCTTTGATGTTTGAGTGTTTGGGCCAACTTGCGCGCACCTCGATTAATATCACGGGACATACTGCTTGACTCTACAATATTTAGATGTCAAGAAAACTCGTAGGAAATTAATTCCTAGGTAGGTGGTCACCAATGTATTGAACCCATCACCTTAAGCACCACATGACTCTCTTGTTAGATAGTTTATGCATTACATGAATTCTAAGATCTTGAATAACATGACTATTTCAAAATGTAATTGAATCTTAATAGGATTAAAGTATACCTTCTGACATAATGATTCAAGAATCTTTTTAATTCAACAAAGAACGGTTGTTGATGTTGAAGCCTTTTAACAATTGCTTCAATAGAAAAAATTGGTTTCTCCCTCCTTGCCTATAAGCTTGATTGTGTTTTTCAAGCTATCTTAATGCTTCTTTCTCTTTCACTTTCATTCATTTGAGGTGGACAAATGTGTTCCTATTTATAGGTAGAGAGAGGACCAATGTTGAACTTCATTTAACATAAATTTAACTTTCCATCAAAATTAATTTAAACAAACATAAATTTGAGAGAAATGAAACTCATTTCTCATAAATAATGAAACTCATAATCTCATAAACATTTGAATAACATATCAATTAAAACACAATTTTCTAATAGACCAACTTAATGGAGAATGAAAGTTTCAATCTTAAATGAAATGTAACTTTTTTCTAACATCTTTTTGATCATTTGAACCACTTCATGATTGTTGATTTTTGCACTTCATTTAGCTAAACTTGGTTTAACGTTGTTTGAAGGAAAAACCGTCAAACTCTGTTATCATTATTTTATTGAAATTTTAGTTATTTTCCTGAAGACTCGATCTTTTATGTTTTTATCAAGTTAAAGTATTTAATTCATGCACAATAATTAACTTCAAATCTAAAAAATGAATCAATATTTGCAAATTGTTAAACCAACGTTCCAGATCTATGCATTCTAATCCAAGATCAATACCAAATAATAGAGATGAACATAATTAAAAGTAAAGAAAGAGCAAGGAGAAGAAATTAACACACCGATGTAAAATGGTTCAGACTAGCCTACTCCACTATTCAAAATGTGAGATGATCAATCTAGATCAATCTCACTCATAATTGCCATTGAAGGGATTTTCAAGAGCTCTCAAAGTTGGTGGCTAGGGTTTCTCTCAAGGGAAGAAGAAGGCCCAAAGGGGCTTTATATGATAGCACAATCACACATCCTACACATGGTTATTAAACCTAAACCCAAGACTAACCCAAGTTCATTAAACTCACCATATGGGTTAATACAATTTGATGTGTAATTCAATTTAACAAATTACCCTCTTGAAGTGCATATCATAAATGGCATCAGAATATCAGAATTCCAGGCAAAACTGGATCATAACTTTGCTCAGCACGAGTAAATGAGAATGGTCTTCAAGACCACAAAATTTCAAACTTCAAAACTTCAATAGGACTGTAAACGAAATTCACCAATGACAATCTGAACATGTTCTCAAAAGAACATCTTCAAAAATAGACAAATCATAAAACAAATGTTGCCAAGAAACATGGAATCAAAGCAAATGAGAAATACCATCTGAAACGACATGAGCAGCACAAACTAGAGTCAACAAAACTAGTATAAACTGACTCTTCAAAACCAATGCATTCAGTTGTCAAATGACCCTTAAAAAACAAAATTCGAATAAAAAATTTGAATACTCAGAACGCTACACCAAAATATGTTAAACTTCCATGTAACTGCTGAAAAAAACTAACAAAATGTGCTCATCAGAATGGCAAGAAACAGAAGCACATACAAATACTCCAAAAAACAACAGCAAAACTTCTTCCATATCAAACTCACAAATCAAAAAATCTTTAAATTGCATAACTTCATCAAAACTACTAGAAGCCATCAGAATATCACCCAAACTCAATAGAATGAGGATGAAGCAATCAGCACTAACAGTCTTTCTTAAAATAGAATAATTAAATAGATTTCTTGCAACAGAGTAAACAATCATGAAAGAATCGAATTGCTTGTAAGAACTGCAACCAAAACTTATCAATGCAATCAAAGCCCAACAGAGAGGATACATACAAGAACACAAACGGAGAAAGAACATCAAGAACACATCAAGAACATCTATCCCCTTTTCATGTATGTAATCGAAAGCAAAAGAATCTACATCAAAACGAGAGTATACAATACCCTCAAGATCAAACTTAACCACAAAACAGCAATAACAAACAATGAGCAAACAAATTTTAGGTCTCACCCCAAACATCCAACATGAAAAATCCGTCAAACAAATCAACTCCCTATCGAACAACTGAACATTGCACCCTAAACCAGCAGGAACATCTTTAGGTTCATAAGCAACTGTGTAAGGACCCGACCCGAAAAGGGTCCTAAACCTAGTCCTTAACCAGCATGCATGGAAGTAAAACAGTTCAAATA
>JBBMKA010000291.1:0-12605 GCA_037833695.1 Sechiopsis laciniata | reverse complement strand
AAACAAATTTTCATTTTATTATGTCAGTAAACCAATAATTAAATTAAGTAGTTGAAAAAAAATAAACAAATTCATATATTGAGAAGAACCTGCAACAAATAAAAAAGTTCACATATGAGAAGAACCTGAAACTATAGTCAACATTAAACCATAAAATTAAAGTAATTTAAGGCTCTAAATTCAATTACTTTACCATCACAATCTAACATTTTACTAAAAAAAGAAAAATAAATCACGACAAATTACTCTATTCCAAAAAAAAAAAAAAAAACATAAAACCCTATATTTCTCATTTTAAATTAAATAAAAAAATTATGAAATGCACTCATTTGTATAAGTCGAGATTAATAGTTGCATAAGCTTCCGGTCAATCTTCTAATACTGGCAAAATTAGAGAGAAATAGTTATATACAACAAGATGATTTGAGATTTAACAAAGAAGAACTCAAAACTACACTTCATATTAAATATGAAAATTAAACTAACCAACAACTCTACATCCAATTGTTTTATTCATCATAATGTAATATTCTTACTTAAAAGAATAATAAGTCTCTTAAAACCATATCCTAACAAATATCATAAAACCCCCTTTTTCTCCTTTTATGTAAGAAAAAAAGAAATGTAATCACTTGTCTAAGCTAATATTAATAGTGGCATGAACTTCTATCCACTTTCTAATATCATTAAAATTTGAGAAGAGAATTAAAAAAAAAACAAAACAAAATAAAACAAAAGAAACCTGAAACCAGCAGAAAAAGCTAAGAGAAGAAGGGTTTGGTGAAAATGTAGACGGTGAAGGGTTTGGTGAAAATGTTGAAGGTGATTAGCCTAGCTTGTTGAGGAAGTTTTAATTAAACAAAATAATATAAAGTGCAAGAATGGTAAAATTTGTTTGAAAAAATATCTTCACCGCATCATAAGAAAAACACAATTTAGAAGCAATTAAAAAAAAGATAACCAATAAAAAAAATGACACATGAATGGACATTAAAAATGGAAGGTGCCTGGACAGAATGTAAATTATTCTCATAACCAAAATAAAATCAAACCGAACCAAACCTAGCCAAATATATAAATCACTAAAGGAAAATAAAAAATGTATATTGGTATTTAGATTTGATGGAAGAACAAATTTAGATGTGACATATTAAACAAAAATATTATAATTATTACGTTATTCATGGAAAATGTTGTTTTTTTGTTAGTAAATTAAAATTCTTAAAATCAAATTAAAAATCAATTTGAAAACATAACAAAAAATTGAATAATAAACCAAATTCTAAATGAAATCAAATTAAAAAAAACCAAACCAAACTAATTGAAAATCGAATCAATGGTTTGATCTTTAATGGACATCTGTTTGAACCTAATTGTTGAAAAATCAAATATATTAGTTCAGTTATCGATTTCACACAAAACTAATAAAAACTAAACTGAAATAACCACTTACCCTAAAAGAATATAATGGTAAATAGTTAACAAATGATTCCCTAAGGGCCTGTTTGGCCCACCAGTATGGAGTGGACAATTTTATACCCCCATCAATATTCTTGTTTGGGCCCTATGTATACCATTTGTTCACCAACATTTTTTAAACCTCTGCCAGTTTAATTTAACCTGCCCAAAATACCGACACCTGATTGATTTTTGTTTTTTTTTTTTTTTTTTTGTATACTCTTTTTTTATGATATCAAGTTTTTTTATTTGGTTTTTGTTTATATCCTTCACTTTTTCTTTTTGTTATTATTATTATTTATTATTATTTTCTTATGAAAAACTATTATTTTAATTTTTTTGTATTAGAAATAAAATTAATGTTGAAACATTAATTGGGTCATGATATAAATTTTTTTTTTATATTTTATATGATATAATTTTATAATTTCTGTTATAAAAAAAAATTATTATTTCTACTCTTCCCTTTTATATTGTATTTTATGTAATATACTTCATAATTTGAATTTATGAATTTTTATCTCATCAAATTTATTTTTATTTCATAATTCATTTTTTAAAACTTTTAATTTATATATCTTTTTATCTTCTAAAAATATAATAATATGTAATTTTTATAATATATTTTTTTATAATCTACATGTATTTTTTTTTGAAATATGGAATAGAATTTATTATAAAAACTATTGGTACAAAAATATTTTCACTAAAAAATAACAATATGTAATTTAATAATACAAATTAAAACGACAAATTTAGAAGAAGAAATTACTAAGAAAATTTTCAAACATATTAAAGAATAATTTGAGATTAAAATAATAAATAAATAAATAAAATGATATCATTTTAAATCAAAAGAGAAAAAATTCATAAATGTCACATCATTAGAAAAAAAAATAATAATAAATCTCTCATACAACTCCTCCACAAAAAAACACATCCAAACGAGCTATTATTACAATCACTTTACAAACTACTTTACATACAACCACATCCAAATGAGCTATTAGTATATTCACTCTATCTAATCACTCTACAAAAATGCATCCAAACACCCTTTTAGAGGTTTATGATTTTTTATCCTCAAAGTTTCAAACGTCATAATCCATCATAATATATATAAATAAAGCTGACTTAATAATATGCCAATACAATTTTTATATATAATAATATGCCAATACAATTTTTAAAATATATAAAAAAAAGCTATATATATAAAGATTTTTATCATAAAGATCAATTTACAATTTTTTAAGTAAAATAAAACTCCATAAATATCTTGATCAACATATTGATACATGTATCTCAAACACTGATTTTCAATCTACCTTCTATTATACATGCACCCCAAACATTGATATTCCTTACATCTTCAGTTATACTAGCACCCCAAACATTAACTTGCATTATACCATCTATCATACCTCCACCCCAAACACCGATTTTCTGCAATTTTATACCACGCTCCAAAATTTTTACCATAACATACCATCCTGCAAAATCTTTAGCCTATAGCCAAACATGCCCTAAAAGATCAAATCTAAACCATTTAGAAAGAAGTATCTTAAATTAAATCGTTTAATAACAATTTTTAAAAAATAAAGAATGAGTATAAAAGGTAGGTTTCCATCCTACAACATTAGTTTTCTCATGAAATTCTAGTTGAAGATTATATTTCATTTTATTAACAAATGGTCAATGAAATTTATTAGAAAAAAATTCATTATTAATCACTAATGTTTGAAGTTTGAATACTTAGCATCAAAGCTTAACTTAACTGGCATGAAAAATAATTTGAACTTAGCATCAAAGCTTAACTTAATTGGCATGAAAAATAATTTGATAACTAAGAGTAGTAAGTCTCCCATTAAATATTATTTAAATTAAACAGAATGGTCAGTAGTTGAAAAAAAGGCTTTAATGTCGGGCAAACCCCAACATTAAAGAGAAAAGATGTTGAGCATATACGTGACATCTATTTGAGCGTCATTAAAACCTTTCATGTCAGCACCTTCAATGGTAGATAGAGCCCATCATCAGAGAAGCTCGATAAAAAACTGTTTGTCATCATATCCATCAGTCAACATTATGGCCCACATAAAAGACCTTTCATGCAAAAGTAAAGATGATGGGATTGTTGGTCATCAATTGCGATCGACATTAAAAATGCATGTCATTGATTACATATGATGATGGTTGTCGTCATCAAATGTTCGTCATTAAAAATGTACTTGAAACACCATTAATATTTTTAATAATACATTATAGTGGAATATTAATACCCAATTGAAGGTTATTATTGTAATTAAACTCATCTTCAAATTAAGGTTTCTCATTAATAAATAAGATGAACTTCATTTTCTTCTTAAATCTAGCTTCCATTGAGATGACGGTGATGCGTGGGTTTACCAAACGGAGGTGACAGTAAGGAAGAAACTTTCATGCTGGCATACATCGAGGTTTCTTCGTATATACCTTTTTAGAACGTGGTTTCTCCGTATATGTTATTTTAATAATGTGTATTATTTATTTTATCTTCTATTAAAGGCTATTAGAATTTTTCTTAATTAATATTTTTTTGAAATATATTTAAAAATGGTTGTGTAAACTCTTGGTAATTGTTTAAATTTTGGTGTTTCCCAAAAAAAAAAAAAAAAAAGTTTAAAATTTGGCCCAAGTTTCAATCCTAAGACCTGAGGGTTGCACTACGCCACTTTGATGAGTTATTATATATTGTTATACTAGAAATTATAATTATAAATACATAAAAATGATCAAATAATTCAAATTCAATTTCATGCATAAATTTGTTTTCTCATGAAATTTAGTCGAAAATTATATTTTGTTTTATTTTATAACTAAATAAAAGGTCAGTGAAATATGTTAAGAAGAAATTCATTATTAGTCTCTAATGTTTGAAGTTTATATTATTTAGCATCAAAGTTTCGCTTAAGAGCAATGATTTGACAATCGAGAGTAGTTTAGTCTCCAATCAAATATTATTGAATTAAAAAGAATGGCCAATTGTTGAAAAAAAGGTTTTAATGTCCGGCAAAACCCAACACTAATGAGAAAAGTTGTTGAGCATATGTGTGACATCTATTGACATTAAAGACCTTTCAAGTCGGGCACCTTCAATGATACGCAAAGTCCATCATCAGAGAAGCTCGACATGAAAAGTATTTGTCATCATATCCATTTGTCATCCATTATGACCCTCATAAAAGACCTTTTTCACTAAAGCTTGTCGTCATAAAAAATGTACAAACACCATTAATAATACTCCATTTAAGGTAAAGAATAATTTATCAAAGCCAAGATCAATCCTGGGATTTGTGGGTTATGGGCCCATCATGCTTCCGCTCCGCCACTTTGATAAGTTATTATATATGGTTTTACTATAAATAATTTGTCAAAGCCAAGATCAATCTTGGGACCTGTGGGTTATAGGCCCATCACACTTCTGCTCTACCACTTTAATAAGTTATTATATATTGTTTTACTAGAAATTATAATGATAAATACTTAAAAAATGATCAAATAATTCAAATTCAATTTGATGCATAAGTTTGTTTTCTCATGAAATTCTAGTTAAAAATTATATTTTGTTTTATTTTATAACTAAACAAATGGTCAGTGAAATATATTAGGAAAAAATTCATTATTAGTCTCTAATGTTTGAAGTTTGTATTATTTAGCATCCAAAGATTTGCTTTAAAGGAATGATTTGACAATCGAGAGTAGTTTAGTCTCCTATCAAATATTATTGAATTAAAAAGAATGGTAACTTTTTGTAAAAATTGTTTTAATGTCTGGCAAAACCCAACATTAAAGGAAAAAGATGTTGAGCATACATATGACTCTATTTGAGCATCATTAAAGACCTTTTAAGTCGGGCACCTTCAATGATAAACAAAGCCCGTCATCAGAGAAGCTCGACATGAAAAGTGTTTGTCATCATATCCATTTGTCATCCATTATGACCCTAAAAAAAGACCTTTTTCAATATAAGTTTTCGTCATAAAAAATGTACAAACACCATTAATAATACCCAATTTTAAGTAAAGAATAATTTATCAAAGCCAAATTTTGATCCTATGACTTGTGGGTTATGGGCTCACCACACTTGCGCTGCGCCACTTTGATAAGTTATTATATATTGTTTTACTAGAAATTATAATGATAAATACTTAAAAAAAATGATCATATAATTCATATAATTCAAATTCAATTTGATGCATAAGTTTGTTTTCTCAGAAATTCTAGTTAAAAATTATATTTGTTTTATGTTATAACTAAACAAATGGCCAGTTAAATATATTAGGAAAAAATTCATTATTAATCTCTAACATTTGAAGTTTGTATTATTTAGCATCAAAGCTTTGCTTAAGAGGAATGATTTGACAATCGAGAGTAGTTTAATCTCCCATCAAATGTTATTGAATTAAAAAGAATGGTCAGTTGTTGAAAAAAATGTTTTAATGTCTGGCAAAACCCAACATTAAAGGGAAAAGATGTTGAGCATACACATGACATCTATTCAAGCGTCATTAAAGACCTTTTATGATAGACAAAGCCAGTCATCAGAGAAACCCATCTGTCATCCATTATGACCCTAAAAATAGACCTTTTTCACGGTTGTCATCAAAAAAATGTACAAACACCATTTTAATAATACCCAAGCTAAGGTAAACACAAATTTATCAAAGCCAGGTTTCGATCCTGGGACCTGTGGGTTATGGGCCCACCACGCTTCCGCTGCGCCACTTTGATAAGTTGTTATACATTGTTTTACTAAAAATTATAATGATAAATGCTTAAAAAATGATCAAATAATTCAAATTCAATTTGATGCATAAGTTTGTTTTCTCATGAAATTCTAGTTAAAAATTATATTTTGTTTTATTTTTAACTAAACAAATGGTCAGTTAAATATATTAGGAAAAAAATTCATTATGAGTCTCTAATGTTTGAAGTTTGTATTATTTAGCATCAAAGCTTTACTTAAGAGAAATGATTTGACAATCGAGAGTAATTTAGTCTCCCATCATATATTATTGAATTAAAAAGAATGGTCAGTTGTTGAAAAAAAATGTTTTAATGTCTGGCATAACCCAACATTAAAGGGAAAAGATGTTGAGCATACACATGACATCTATTCAAGGGTCATTAAAGACCTTTTAAGTTGGGCACCTTCAATCATAGACAAAGCCCGTCATCAGAGAAGCTCGACATGGAATATCCATTTGTCATCATATCCATTTGTCATCCATTATGACCCTAAAAAAAGACCTTTTTCACAATAGGTTGTCGTCATAAAAAATGTACAAATACTAGTTACCCAATTTAAGGTAAAGAATAACTTATCAAAGCCAGGTTTCAATCCATCGCTAGTCAAGATCTTGGGAACGAAGCACTCCTTATAAGGGTGTGGACACCTTCTCCTAGCAGGATGCGTTTTCCCCATTGGGGGAGAAACAAATCCGTGAGGCTAGTGGGTCAAAGCGGACAATATCTTGACTAGCGATGGGTTGACCTGTGGGTTATGGGCACATCACTTTTCCGCTGTGCCACTTTAATAAGTTATTATATATTGTTTTACTAGAAATTATAATGATAAATACTTAAAAAATGATCAAATAATTCAAATTTAATTTGATGCATAAGTTTGTTTTCTCATGAAATTCTAGTTAAAAATTATATTTTGTATTATTTTATAACTAAACAAATGGTCAAGGAAATATATGAGGAAAAAATTCATTATTAGTCTCTAATGTTTGAATTATTTAGTATTAAAGCTTTGCTTTAGAGGAATGATTTGACAATCGATAGTAGTTTAGTCTCCCATGAAATATTATTGAATTAAAAAGAATGGTAAGTTGTTGAAAAAAAAGTTTTAATGTCGGGCAAAACTCAACATTAAAGGGAAAAGATGTTCAACATACGTGACATCTATTCGAGTGTCATTAAAAACCTTTCAAGTCGGGCACCTTCAATGATATACAAATCCCATCATCAGAGAAGCTCGACATGAAAAGTGTTTGTCATCATATCCATTTGTCATCCATCATATCCATTTTTCACTATAGGTTGTCGTCATAAAAAATGCACAAACACCATTAATAATACCCAATTTAAGGTAAAGAATAAGTTTATCAAAGCCAGATTTCTATCCTAGGACCTATGGGTTATGGGCACATTACTCTTCCGCTGTGCCACTTTGATAAGTTATTATATATTGTTATACTAAAAATTATAATGATAAATACTTTAAAAAAATTATCAAATAATACAAATTCAATTTGATGCATAAGTTTGTTTTCTCATGAAATTCAAGTTAAAAATGATATTTTGTCTTATTTTATAACTAAACAAATGGTCAGCGAAATATATTAGGAAAAAATTCATTATTAGTCTCTAATGTTTGAAGTTTGTGTTATTTAGCATCAAAGCTTTTCTTAAGAGGAATGATTTGACAATCGAGAGTAGTTTAGTCTCCCATCAAATATTATTGAATTAAAAAAAATAACCAGTTGTTGAAAAAAATAATTTAATGTCTGGAAAAACCCAATATTAAAGGAAAAAGATGTTGAGCAGATGCGTGACATCTATTCGAGTAGAGATTTCCATGGGGCGGGGCCGAGGAATGGCTTTCCCGTCCCCGTCCCCGCCATAAAATTCAATCCCCGTCCCCAAAAAGATCCCTGTTGTTTTTTTGGGGATCGGGGGTTTTTTTCTTTTAAATATCTATAAATTTCAACTATAATGTTAATTATCATAGAAAATATTCATATGAATAGAAAATATTATCTAACAAAGATATATTTATTTGAAAATTAAAGGAGTAGAATTAAGAAAAAATATTAAAAAAAAAAAAAGATAAATAGGGCAGGGATCAGGGAATACAATCCCCGTCCCGGCCCCGTTTAGCCAACTGGGATTTTTTCTCCCCCATCCCCAGCCTCGGGGCAGGGATCAGGCCCCGCTGGTAAAATTGATACCCCTATATTCGAGCGTCATCAAAGACCTTTCAAGTTGGGCACCTTTAATGATAGACAAAGCCCGCCATCAGAGAAGCTCGACATGAAAAGTGTTTGTCATCATATTCATTTGTCATCCATTATGACCCTAAAAAAAGACCTTTTTTTGTAAAGACCACGAAAAAAAAAAAAATTATTTCTTCTTTTTACCTCTATTATGTTTTAATGAAAGACAAATGGGAATTTTATGGATTATTTGGAAAAGCCCATATGGGTATTAAAATAATATTAAAAATGGGTTTTTAGCTTATAAAAACAAAAGAAGAAAAAAAAACCCCTCTTCTTCTTTTCTTTCTTCTTCTTCCCCACACTCAAACCCTAACCTGTCACCGCCTTGCCCTACACCGCCAACGACGCTCTCTTCCGCCGCCACTGTCACAGACCCCACTGCCGATCCACTCTGATGCTGCCGCTACCCCCTCCTCGCGCGCACGCAGACCCACCGGAAGTAGTAGGTGCTACTGCCGCCCACATCGCCCGACGCCTCCCAGCCCACCGCCGGGCTGCCTTGCCTCCTCCGACCGGCCCGTCGACGCCGTCGTCAGCCACAACAGCGCCAACAGCTGCCCTTCAGCTGTTCTCGTCTTTCCTCGCAGGTTGTCGTCGAGTTCGTGTCACACTATTTTGGTGTTGGGTTATGCTAATTGATTTGTTGTTATGGGTCTTGTGTGTTTGGGGGCATTGATAGGTTGTTCGTGGCGTGATTTTTGTGTTGCATTTTGTTCGGTTCACTTTTGAATCCCACTGGTTTTGGACAGCCGTGCTCGCTGCCGAGTTTTGGGTAAGTTTCAAGTCTTTTTGGTTGGGTTGAAATCCCATAGTGGTTTTGAATGAGTGTTAGTGGCTTATTTTTATTTGTTGGATACTAATTGCTAGGCTGTTGTGTTCGAGTTTCGTTTGCTAATGTTTGTTGAACTGTTCTATATCGTCTTCCTTCTGGTAGAGGCCATCTCTACTCGGGTTGTGTGGACCCTGGAAAGGGCGAATATTTGTGTGCTTTGTATTGTTGTTAATTTTTATGTTGCTTGCATGATGTGCTTCGGGATTATGGGATACCGAGGTGCTACTTTGCCATGTTAACTTTGTAAAACATGCTTCCTGTAAGCACGCTGGGATTATAGGGTCCTCGTGTGTCACTTCTTTTAAATGCATGTTCTGTTGTTTCTTGTTCAGTATGTTCGTTGTGATGACATGCTTTGATTATAGCTAGTCACGATCATGTATGTTAGTATCCTACTAAGATGCCAGTTGAGTTGTTAAGCATGATTGGTGATCTATTAGAACTAGGATATTAAATTCCCCTGTTGTGGAATTGTTTAGCTATCATCATCTAGAGGCTATAGAGAACACAACGTATGTTGTTCTCACTGGGTCGGTGTCGTTGAGGATTTATTCCTACCCCCGATAGCCGGAGATGTGATGTAACATGCCACCCCCGGCGATGCCTAGTTTGTAGCCCTTTTAGGCGGGCCCTGACCATAGTGTACACCTGCTATGGGAGGGTCTTAGCTTAGGGCGATGGGTGTGAACAGGCTGACTCGGTTCACTGGTGAGGGCCTCTAGGACCGTGACTCAGTGGACACCTTTCTTCGAGTATTTACGCATGTTGACCTGGACCAGGTTAGTCTGTGTTGGCCTACACCTGACTAGTTTACAGCACCATGCGGAGTATGCTAACACGTACCAAGTGTCAGGTAGATGGCTCACCTAGATCTGTGTCGTCAGTACTCCAGTAGAGAAAAGCTGAGTTTGAGCTAGATAGTTGTGTAACGAACTTTATAACCAGTCATATTATCTAGAACAGGTGAATGTCTTAAGGGCCTCACAAGCAAGTTATGTAACGAATCCAATGACCAAGTACAAGTTAAAGTGAAAGTGAGAGTAAATATGTATTGCTAGCATGTTAGACTCTAACTTGTGCCTTGTACCCCTGTTGGGGAGTTCTTACTGAGTATTCTTTTATACTCACCATTTCTGTGGTTTTTCCCACCAGGTAATCAAAGACATCATCGAGGCGGATAGCTAGGAGATGCCGAAGTGATCATGGGCAAAGCTTGTTGCGTCCGTTAGGATTGGTTGCTAGGATAGTTGCAATTTCTATCATTTGTTTGTTCGACATGCTAAAATAGGGCTCCTGTTATTTCTTGAATCACAATTTGTTAACTGTAGCATAGATGTCGTTTTCCTTTATTTATTCATTTGTTCGTTAACTGTTTTAGAAATACCTTGGCCAAGGGCTTGTCAATTATTTATTATTTAGAAATAAATCCGACAGGAGTAGTTATCTTAAATTTGAAATTTGAAAGTTTAAAATTGCATCTTTTTGTAACTGTTTTTAAGTCAGCATGACGTAGGAAACGTAGTTTAAAATTACGGGTCCTTACATTTTTCACTATAGGTTGTCATCATAAAAAATGTACAAACACCATTAATAATACCCAATTTAAGGTAAAGAATAATTTATCAAAGTTAGGTTTCGATATTGGGACTATGGGTTATGAGCCCACCACGCTTCCGCTGCGCACTTTGATAAAATATTATATATTGTTTTACTAGAAATTATAATGATAAATACTTAAAAAATGATTAAATATTTCAAATCCAATTTGATGCATAAATTTGTTTTCTCATGAAATTCTAGTTATAAATTATATTTTGTTTTATTTTATAACTAAACAAATGGTCAGTGAAATATATTAGGAAAAAATTCATTATTAGTCTCTAATGTTTGAAGTTTGTATTATTTAGCATCAAAGCTTTGCTTAAGAGGAATGATTTGACAATCGAGAGTAGTTTAGTCTCCAATCAAATATTATTGAATGAAAAAGAATGGTCAGTTGTTGAAAAAAATGTTTTAATGTCTGGCAAAATCCAACATTAAAGGGAAAAGATGTTCAACATGCGCGTGACATCTATTCGAGCATCATTAAAGACCTTTCAAGTTGGGCACCTTCAATGATAGACAAAGCTTGTCATCAGGAAAAGTGTTTGTCATTATATCCATTATAACCCTCATAAAAGACCTTTTTCACAAAGGTTGTCGTCATAAAAAATGTACAAACACCATTAGTAATACTCAATTTAAGGTAAAGATTAATTTATCAAAGCCAGGTTTCGATCCTGAACCTGTGGGTTATGGGCCCACCACGCTTGCGCTGCGCTACTTTGATAAATTATTAAATATTGTTATACTAAAACTTATAATGATAATACTTCAAAAATGATTAAATAATTCAAATTCAAGTTGATGCATAAGTTTGTTTTCTCATGAAATTCTAGTTGAAAATTATATTTTGTTTTATTTTATAACTAAACAAATGGTCAGTGAAATATATTAGGAAAAAATTCATTATTACTCTCCAATGTTTGAAGTTTGTATTATTTAGTATTAAAGCTTAGCTTAACTGGCATGAGGAATGATTTGACAACTAAGAGTAGTTTCGTCTCCCATCAAATATTATTGATATTAAAAGAATGGTCAATCGTTGTAAAAAAGGCTTTAATGTCCGAAAAAAAACCCAACATTAAAGGGAAAAGATGTTGAGCATATGCATGACATCTATTTGAGCATCATTAAGGACCTTTCAAGTTGGGCATTACCGCCCGTGCGCTTTTTCCTGCACATTAGCGCCGTACCGCCTCCCAACTCTAAGCTATCGCACCCGCGCACATCAGCAACGAGCCCCAGTGCTAGCGCGCACTCTTGCCCAGCAACCGCACGTCGCAACCTTGTCACGCATTACCGCACCTTGATCCGCTTGCAGTCTTTCTAGGTTTTGGGTCTTGGGAAAATTATGTTTGCCCAAGCTTTCTGTTCGTCAGTACGTATTTTATAGATGTCTGATTTATCCTTTTGGTTAAGTTGATCATTTGGGCTGGTGGTAGCGTTATCTACAGCTCTAGGAGCACTTGTTCTGTAATAATTATCATGTAAGGATCAATATAACATGCTAGTACTAATTCTGATGCTTGTATGTATGTATTGTCTTAAGCATGTTTAGGTAGCTTGTTTAGTTTCAGTGATGATCTGTGATAGCCAAAACAACCCTAATGAAGATGATGATGTGAACAAACCGCCAACACTTATTCCTGATACAAAGATCATTA
>JBBMKA010000280.1:0-12610 GCA_037833695.1 Sechiopsis laciniata | reverse complement strand
ATCATCAGTAAGGGTTATCACTAAATTTCTCAAAATCACATCTAAATATAATATTATTTTTAAAATCAATCTAAACAGAATTCGAGTAACATATTGATCTTTTATAAAAACAAAAATATATCAAATATTAACCCTATTTTTAATAAATACTTTGTTGGTTGATATAATTAAATTTATCTCAATCCATCAAATTTAAGTTTTTGAGTCGATTGGTAGTTTAACATAATTTAACATGGTATCAAAGCAGAAGGTCATAATCCATCAGCTTAGACTTTTGGATTAATTAGTAGTTTAATCTTAAACTTTAAGTTTTTAAGAATAATTTGTGATTTTTTATTTTATTCAACTCTCTTTTGACAAGTGTCATTGAAAGAAAAATGCTCTCAACTCATGTTTTTGAGGGTGTCATTAGAAATTTTAATAGTAGACAACAAATGAATAAAACATAACTCTTCAATGAAAATGACACTTTCAATATGATTACTTGTTCAAATACAAATTCTTTTCAAATCAATCAATTTAAGCATAATTTGAGGGGTCAATCCCTATGAAAAACAATATCTCAAATATATGTTGGAAGTTGTTGAAATTGGTTTTTGAAAAATGAACACTATTTTTTTGTATGAATATTTTGTTCTAACTTCTTGTTTTTTGTAGCCCACTTGAACATGTGAAAGTAAGAAGAGTGAGGGGTGGTATTTATAACAGAGTCAAAAGTCAACTAATTTGGAAGTTATCATATTAGTGATGAGGAGAGATTTGCCACGTGGAAGAGTTGTATTGGATAATGGAGTTTTGTGATTGTGACGAGGAGAATAATTAATTTAATTAATATATTAGATTTGTGAAATTGAGGCCGACTACCTTAATATCTGCCGGTTCTTATGCCATAGACGAAGAGAGAACTTCAACCCTTAAACTTATTATTGTTATTAATGTTTTCGTTTTTATTAGAATATTCAAAAAAAAAAAAAAAAAAAAATCAAAGTTCTAAGTAGTCAACGGGCCGTATATTTAAAATTTAGTATCTTCGTGTATTAAAAATGGAAGAGGTTACAATATCTTTATAAAATATATGAATTACTTTTTTCATGACTAATTAATTTTGAAATAAAATTACACATTGTCTAATTTGGCGTTAGAATTTCAACCGGATATTTAGTCTATAAGTTTGGATAAAAAAACTTAAGAAAGTACTGATTCATATCCATCCAAAGCGGGTAATTCAAACAAAAAATTCGAATCTAATTTAAGAGCGTATTTCCAAAATGACACTATCTTGAGAAGACATGTTGAAGATTCTCACCTTATCTTATATTGAAAATATGATGAATTCTTAACATCTTTATAACATAAGTTTGTTTCTTATCAATAAAATATAATATGATCAACGGTTTTCGATAAAATAAATGAAGTATGTATAAACTACATTAGACATTCACTGATATTAGATAAACAGGTAATATTCTCACGTTATGATTGTGAAGAATTAGTTTATTAATTATTTACCATTATCGTTATTATTACTAGTTGAAGCTTAGGAAAAATATACAAGTTCGTTTAAGACATGTTCAGTTCACACGTTGAATTTCTAAGATTAGAATAATTTGGTGTTTAAAAATCTAAGTCTAAGATTGATATATTAGTCTTCTTACCAATTCGAGCAATGAACTGAAACAATAAATTTGTATTGATTTTTTAATATACTTCCACTGCTAACTATACGATTCTCATATTCGAGTTTTTAATTATTTTTTTGGGTTGGTAAATTTTAAATAAAAGTAAATTGATTATAATCTAGCCAATAAAATGTTTGGTTTTTAAGGTTATCCTTCCCTCAACATTCCATGTTTAAAACCTGCTTATGACATTAATTTGTAGATATCTTCTAATTAGGTTTCCACTCCTTTGATGTTCTTTGGTGATGTAACTTAAGGACGAGCCAAAAGTGCCTTTGAGTAAAGCTCCAAGTTATCGATATATATATAAAGAAAAAAAGATCTTTTAAGACAAGCCAACGTATCTAAACTAATATAGTAAATTAATGATCAAGAGTTGTTTGGTTGAATCCCACAATCTCTTTTTTGTATTAAAAGAAATTGGTTTTAAATCTAGTTGAGATTCAACCATGGAGCCTTTCTAAGTTCCAATCAATTCATGCAATGTCATTGACTGGCCATTTCACTTACTCAAGAACTTAAAATTTTTGGCTATAATTGATAAACATAGTAGGTAGAAGGGAAAAAGAAAAACCCAAATTAAAGTTGTACTTAAAGTAGTTGACTTAATATTATCAACAAGGCCAGTGTTTATGGAAATGAATAAAGGAAGGTTTCATTCACTTTAAAAGCCTCTAATTTGGTTGTTTGGTGCTTCAATAAGTTACTATTAGGGAATTGTCTCTGGTGGTCTATTTTAATTATATTATTTTTGTTTAGAAATATTTCGTTCTTTCTTTTTTTTTATTCTAAATTATTCTTTAACTCTCTATTAATTGAAGATTATTTAAGACACTAATTGAAAGTTATATGCTGCATTGATTGAAAGCGCATGGACTTCTTATTTATACTAGGCCTGCTCCAATTTTATGATATGCACTTTTTTATGGATTTTTGTATTAAACACAAAAATTTCCTTATGATTATTATTATTATTATTATTATTATTATTTTGTAATTCAATATTCAACTTTAACTCATGAGTGCTTTTCTTGGTAAGTAAATAAAAAGTATCATACTCTTGTATAGTCTGGGTCGAATGAGCCTATGCATAAAGGTACTTGAATTTCAATTATTTTGAATCTTTATCGAGGTTTGAATGACTTTTACCTTAATTTCAAAAAAGTTATTTGACAGTTGCAATTCAAAAATAAAATAAAATAAAATAAAAAAGAGAAAAATCCACACAAAATCTAGAGAGATTATACCGACATGTTTGGTGGATGTTGAAAGCCAGATTTGGGCTAGATGCAGGCCCATGGGCCATCTTGTGCAAGCCTTTTGCAGAAACATCTGCACAATACTGAGGGACCAGGAAACCCACCAAAATTACGCCTACGGAGGCTCAGAGATTAAATTATAAATTTGGTTCATATAATTACAAAAAATTAAAATTTAGTATTCTAAAAGTTGATTTTAGTCCCTACAATTGATCATTAATTGGCAAAGAGTAAAACTTCCCTACATTTTGATTATGTGTCACCATTAAATGCCACAAAAATTCCTTTTATAAATGAAGATATTAAAAAGTAGTGAAATTCTTGTGGCACCCAATGATGCCACATGAGCAAAATGTAGTGCTCCCCTACATGAATAAATAATTTTCACTTTACTTCAACTATCTAGTCATTTGAACTAAATTCTAAATTTAAAATTGTAAGGGTGTTTGGATGAGTGATTAGAATGAGAAGTTATTTTTTGTGATTAAAAATTAAGATTATAGTAATAATTTGTTTGGATGTAAATTTTTGTAGACAGTTACAACCAATTACTCGTTTAGATGTGATTTTTATAAATGAATTGTATGAAGAGATAAAAATAAGTGATTAAAATAGCCATTTTAGATGTAGTTGTTTGAAAATGACTTGTCTAATTTTCACGATGATATATAAATTTTCAAATAATTTTCTAATTTATAATTTAACTTAATTCTAATTTGCCAAACATAATATCATTTAGGGTATGTTTGAGGCAAGGAGAATAGTAATGATTAAGGTGAGAATGAGAATGAGGATAAGAAGAAGAATGATTATGGAGAAATGATTATTTTTGTTTGAGGTGAAAGTAATGATTGTGGAAAGAATGATTATTTGTATTTGAGATAAAAATAATGATTAAGGAAAAAATAAAATAATGAAAGTGAAAAATAATGATATGATATATGAAAACTTAATGGAAAGAGAATAAAAAATAGTTAAGGAAAGAATGAATTTTTTTTTTTGAAAAACATGATTATTGGAAGAATGATTCTTGATAGCTCAAACACGAGAAATCATTCTCATTCTCATTCTCATTCCATCTTTTATTTTTTGTGGTCTAAACACCCCCTAAACCCTCGTGTATATATAATGAACTAAAAAAAAAAGAGTCTCAGACATTTAATGATTTGACAGGCACGTGCTTTAAAAACGAGATTGCTGAAGTAATTCTGACTATTGTTAAAATCGTCTACTTCGAGTAAAATGATTGGCAAATTCTGGAAAAACAAACCGCTTTTTCTTTTTTTTCATGTAAAATTTCTCAGCCTTCAGGTATACTAGAAACTGCCATCCTTTTAACCCCCCTTTTTTTACATGCTATTAAACTTATCTATATCATCTCCATTCCATAAAAAAATTCAGAAAATGTTTAAATTCTTAGTTCTTATCAGCATTCTTGTGAGTGACAATCATTTTTTCATAATAAGTGTTTATTTCCTCGTAATCAATATTCCCTCTCTCCTAACCACTTTTATATGCATCTCAAACCCAAATAATGGTTCTTCCATAATAATTTTCTGCACTTTAAACATGGACAACAGTTTCTCCCTCAATCGAAAGATAGATAATCATTCTTCTCGCTACTCATTTTGTCCGGTATTTCCATTTTTCCTATAAGCATTTTCATTCTCCTTGGCCAAACACCTAATCTTATAAAATCCAAATGACATTTGGCAGATAAAGTAAAGGCAGTTATGAACTACATATATAGTCCTAATGATAAGATGTTTAGGCTTTTGGCCCAACCAATAAGAACTGAACCTGTATACCCAATAATATAATAAGAATACAAAACCTGCTAACTGCACTCATGGAATCCAAAATTTTCTACAAGGTTAAGTTTCCCTCTCATCAGTCAGAAGCATTACATTGATTTTTCCAGTTTCATCCTCTTTTTCCCTGCAATGAGTTTGGAAGTAGTCGTAAAATACTTCTTTTAATGTGATTTTGATCAGAGGCCAACGTCAAGATAATTTAAAAAATGATCTTCACAATCCTAACAATCATGCCAAACTTCTTCGAACCAGGGTAGATTTTTCATGAATAAGTCAATCATAACGTATTTGTTAGTTGATATAGTTAAAATTATCTTAACCTATCAACACAAGTCTTTGGATCGATAGGTGATTTAACATGGTATTAGGACAGAAGTTCATGTGTTCTTGAAGATCCCACCACATTGGAAAAAGTGAAGATACTTCACAACATTTATAAGATCGATGGACTATTCCATCCATTACCAATTAATTTTGAGATGAAATATCATATTTATCTAATAAGTTCATATCTCTTTGAAATCATTTCCTCCCCAATTAGTATTGGTTCTCACTTGCTGGTCATTTTTCAAAATTTCAGGCCAACAAGAGGTTGTTATGTTAGTTGATATAATTAAATTTACTACAACTCATCAACTTAAATTTGTGGGTTGATTAGTGATTTAACATGATTAAATACAAAAAAAAAAGAAAAAAAGTGTATTAATGAAATTTAAATATCCTTTTAAGTGCATACGGACCTTTGGCATTGGCAATGGTTAACTACTGCACCTTGCTGATGGAAAGATCTATGTGTAAATAAGCCACGCAAGCCACGAAAAAGAAGAAAAATGCAGACACTAACATCAGTGGCTCTGCCAGCATGAAAATTGGGTTGAAATTGTAATACACCTGCGAAAAGAAACAAGAACAGTAGAAATCAACTTAGTACCCGAAAGGAAGAGGAAAACATAATCTGAACCAACAAATAAAGTCATTTAAAAGAAAACTAGTACTTCACATTCACAGAAGAAAATACATTTATATTCTCCAGCTTACCTGGAAAGGAGAGTTGTGTTCAAGTACTACGTTTTTCTTTTCAAGCACAACCACTGTCCTACCCACAACATCCAGATACGAGTACTTCTTCTGCGGAGATAGAGATATAAATTTATTTAATAATGCAGCGTAGGAAATAAAGGAAAACAAATATATTTCCAGGCACAGCTTTATTAAGAGAGCTCATGTATCTGCAAAAGTTAATATGGCAGAAATCTTTGTTCAGGGACTTAGAAGTTCGATTATCTTCTCCTCCAACAGTTAAGCATGATAATCTAAGCATTAATCCAGTGTAACATTTTGGGACTAAGCATGTGGAAATTAACATATATTTTGTGAGAGATTTTTGTCGAGAATAAGCAGATTCTTTGTGAGGCATCTTCCGGCTCAATCTCAAGCTCAAGTTACAGATATTTTTACTAAACCTTTGTATTTCTTGTTTAGTGCCCAAGCTCACAACGTGTCCTCTTCATTCCACATTGGCTTGAGGGGATATTAAGAGAGTTCATTAGAATTAGAAGCAGTTGATTGTGTTTTAGTTATGTCGTTACAGCTGGTTTTAGTTAGTTTTTTTGGAAACTAGCTGGTTTTAGAAACTGTTTTGAGAGTTTAGTTTGTTAAGCTGTAACCATTTGATTATTTGTATTCACAGCGAGCTATTTAAAACACTGCACTTTTTTATTTATCATTCATCAATAAAATCTATAACTTTTATGATCTATAAGTGAAATGTTTTGAAGCTTAACTATATATGCCAAAAGGGAACTCAATTGTCAATGCTAAATGGGCATATCGGTCATGCTCTCCTATAACAAAATTTTAGGAACGTTTACCTCTAGGTGTTGCTCCACCTGGAAGGGAACAACGGCAGAAGAGCCTGTGGATCCCTCGGGTAAAACAACCTGAAATGTGTAACAATCGATTAGTCAAGATTGAGAACAGAATTAGGCAAGTAACGTATGAAGGAAATCAGCCAAAGGAAGAATCTGAGATCACACTGCTAGATTCACCTTCAAGGTCAACTTGTCAACCACGGTCTCAGCAATAGGACAACCAAAACTGAAGTTGAGGTACCGTCTGCCATCAGGTGACTGGAAAAGGAAGTCTTGCAATGGTAGCCCATAACCAATGACAAAAGTAGCTTTCCATCCACCAAACAAAGGATACCGCGGTTCAAATTCAAGTTCAGACTGCAAAGGCAACGTAAAGTCAAACCTAGGGACACCATTGGCCTGTTCCTAAACTATAACATCGAGATACATCCTAGAATTGAAAATGAAATTGAAAGTGAAATTGGAGGTCGCCTGAAAAATTAATTCTCACTCGCCTTGAACCTGGGACTTTGAGGAGAGTACACACCCAAGGCCTAGGCACTCGACCACTACGCCACCCCTAGGGGACTAACATTATATTTCTATTATTTATGGCATAGTTTATAAGCTCTTTCGGAAGTAAAATGATTTAAAACATGAATGGTATGAATCCTTGATTCAATGCTCCATTTCGTTCTAGAAAATAGGAATACACCTGATTCTTGTCAGAAAAGTATCCTGCTTAAATGGTCATTTCGGATGAAATTTGAATGTTTGCTGAACTGAACCCAGAAAATAAACAGCTAGAAACACAAAGATTCGACTTAAATCATGGAACAGGTAAGCACTTAATAACAGAACACTTTTTCCCCCATTCCCTAAACATTGAAAACTTGAAAACTTCAGCTTAGTTCTCATCAATTAGAAAAGCTTCAGCCTAGTTAAATCATGAAACATATTAATCCGATATTTTGATTTAAAACGGTGATAAGATATATATACCGCTCAAGTTCCTAACATGATCCATTTTTAGAGCAAGAAAATTTTAAAATATAGCAAGGTCAGGGTCACCTTCAGAAAATTTGTACGCAAATGTGATGATGATATATTTCCTATTTCATCTCGGTAGTAAACAGAGTGAACTTTCGGGGGTAGTCTTGCGAGAAGATGTCGGAATGAAGAAACCCCACTAAGAGATGGTTTAGATTGATATTCAACCCTGAAAAAAGAAACATTATAAATAAGAACAGCAATCACCAATCAAATGAAATTGATGGCAAAAAAGCATAAGGATTAGGGAGGGTTCATGATTTCGGCAAATGGCTAGTTAAAACAAGAAGATACCATGTTTTTCCATTCTATAACATAAAATAAAGGGTGACTTACAAGATTAGTGAAATCTAGAAAAATAATTATAAACATGGTCACTTTTAAAAAAATTAGTAATTATAGTCATTGTTATTAATGAGTATTTACAATACAATATTAATAACTATGACTGCAAATACTTTAAAATTTGCGTACATTTATAATTACTTTATAAGAATAGCCATCCAGTACAATTTCCCTAAAATAAAATGAATGATGATAAGAGTTTGATGTCAGAAAATCCATAGAAAAGAAAGGACGAGGTGAGACACACAAAATTTCAGAGCATCCAAAGGCATAAATGATAATAACATTGAAGTACTATTCCATCATAGAAAATTCTCACCTCGAAAAAACACCCTTGTGTCGAGCACCAGCATTGGCCAATTTGTAATGCTCAGTAATTTGAATGCTGCCCCAGTGAGATATTTCAACTTCACGCACAAGTTCCTCAACAACAGCAAATGGATTATTGTTCTCAAAATGTAACAATATGGGTGAAAATGAATAAGGAGAGAGATCATCATATGGTCCATATCTAATCTCTTTGCTGACATGATTGGTCGGTTCCAGCTTCGTAAATGACTCCACCTTGGTGCTTGGGATCTTAATAAAAGTTGACTGCTGTTTAATATGATAGGGTGACAATATATATGCACTATCATGGTAATAGACCAACTGAGGTTCAGATTGACTAATCTCTTCTGGAAAAGGTTTAAGAGTATGCGTAGATATATAAGGCACTTCAAAGGTTGCGGTTGCACCAGGACTTAACGGATTGAGCAAAGATATAGAAAAGCCTTTAGCTCCATTAGGTGCATCAAGTTGCTCAATTGGTTTTACATCAAGGGGAACATATGATTTTTTCTTCTTTTTTCCAGTAACAATAGAAGCCTTAACTAGTGACAGATGGTCAAATTCCGTAGGTGGAAAAGCAAGAAGCACATCTGAAGCTGGAGAAGTTCCAGTATTTTCCACCTTAAAGATTTAAAATAGGAGACAAAGTAGAGTAAGATGCATCTGCAAAAACATTTACATGGCAAAAAGGGGTTCCGGGGTTATCCAATCAGATAAGAAAAGAGAAAAAAAACACCTTCAATGTAAGGAAAACCCTCACGATGTGTGAAGTCAAGTCAATCTGCACAAACAATGGTCACATTTTAGCATATTAAAGATTAACATCAAAAGAAGATATTCGTGAATATATATTAGATAGATAACCGGGAATCGAACTTCACTTCACTACATACCCAGAGCACTTGCGCCTGTCCTAAAGCCTAGATTTGAGAAATAACAAAGAATTTTACAATTAAACTCACTCGTGGGTTTCAAGCCTGAGAGCATATCTTAGAGACCCCAAACCTCTACCAACGAGACCAACGGTTGATTGTGCATACCTTGAAAATAATTTGATCGTGCATTGCCAAAAACTACCTCAATTTCCCTAAACGTGAACAAGATATACAAGGACATATTTCTAGAAACTTAAAATTTGGAACGAGGGTTCTGGGAAACGACATCATTCGCGGTCATCGTCAAATACCATATTGATCTTGGGCTTTGAAACTCTCAAGTTCGAGACTCAATTGTGACATTAATTTGTAGACACCTCCCATGTCTCTATTCCTTAAATGTCCTCCGGTCCTTAGCTTAGGGACGGGTGTGATTAACTCGGGTAAAGTGGAGGGAAACTCTCATTTCTCCGATTTCAAAAAAATAATAATAAAATAAATATCATATTGATAATTCAGATATTGACGTACAGCTGGAGTTCAAGCTCAAAAATTGAAACAAATCCCTATACATAATATCCACATTGACTCATCTCAACTGCCAATAAATTGAAAGAAGATCCATTTTAAACTAATCAGTCAAATGAAAAAGTGTTGTTCTACGCTACTTCCCAATGTTCGTTTAATTTCTTGCGACGCTCAATTGGAATTTCCTAGGAATCAAAGAGCGGACTAAATTCTAAAGCAGAAACTTTCCGCCTCCGAAACGAAACTAAATCAAACAATTACGAACTCAAAATTATCGTAGGAAATGAGAGATTGTAATCTTACTCTTTTCTCAGCGTTGACGATCTGAAGCTCGTGAGAAGAAGCGGATGCTAGCAACGAGACGTGAGCGATGATCGAGAAGACTAGGGCTAGTCGAGCTTTCAGCAGAGCTTCCATGGCCACTTCGTCTTCTACGGTTCAACCAAATTTTTCAACGACTTGTATCAAATACACACTACAATGGTCAAGAGTGATGGGCCGAGCCGGATGGAAAGATTGGGCTCAATATAATTATATATAACACGACTATATAAATACATTTTTAAGAGATTCGTGAAAAGTTGGTTTCATTATTAGGTGTTGATCCAATTTAAGATCACGAGCTCGATTATAAAAATTGAGATTCACCTTTTTGAGCTTTTCATTCCAACCTCTCCTCTAAATAACTATATTCATACAAAACTTTTATGACAACCTCACATTCAAACATACATTAAAACTATTCAATCCTTCCTCCAAAAATGCTCTTTAAGTAGATGGCCAAAACTCACATTTTCTTTATTCTTCCAAACTTTTTTAACAACTAGACAATTTTATGATAGTTTATATATATAATATAAAATTAGAAGATTCAAACTACAAATCTTATGGTTATTAATCCATCAACTATTCTATGATAATTGAGACTAAGAGATTCAAATTCATTACTAGTCTAGAATAAATGTCAATTAGGAATGCAAAATCGAACCTTCAATGCACTATTCTTATTATATTTAAATAATGTAATAGTCTTCCTTTTTTTTTATTTTTTTTTTTAACAATGTATGATAATCCTTTAAAAAAATATATGATAAAAATGCTCATGAAATTATACATGGACTAGACGACCATCTTCCCAACAAAAATTTCCACTTTCAAAAGTGTTTCATTTTAAATCTTGTTGTTCCAAGATTACAATAAAGTCGATGAGAATATATATGTACTTATAAGCAAGTGGTCATCTCAAAAAATAGACGAAATAGGAAATTAATTATGTGTGTAAATGAGAATCAAATATCAATTTTGAAAATCGAACTCGTTAGTTAAAAACAATAGTCACTAACCATCTGTCTCCTTTGTGTTTTCGTAAGAAATCTTTTCACCTTTAATGTGTATTTACAATGCAAACAAAATAGAAATTAATTGAATTCTCTAAGTTCTCCTCAAATTCCAACGTAAAATGAAAATAAAAACGGCAAATTGGGAAACAGCGCCTGTTTCGTGTAACTGCAGAAACTGAATTTTCTCTCCTTTGGACTCGGGACCATCGCTCTTCTTCACCCAGAAAGCTCAAAAGGTCGAATCGAATCAAATTACAAAAACCCATTTTCGATTTCATTCGATTACATTCAATTTCTTTCAATTTCATCGTCATTACGATGTTTTTTCTATGATATTGGAGAGTGGAGCTTCGGATACTGTTCTTCAATGGCGTCTTTGAAGTTGGGATCTAAATCTGAAGTGTTTTACTTCGATGGCGATTCTTGGTCTGGTTCTTTTTTTCTTTTCGAATTTATTTTTGGATTCTTATGGTTGTGTTTACTGTTTCGATCACTTTAGTTCGTCTTTATTTTCTTTGTTTGAATGGAAATGATTGTGGTGGTTTTTTTTTTTTTTTTGATAACTGGGAATCAAAGCTTTGCCCCTCTATGTACTCGGGACACTCACGCCCGTCCTAAGGCTCTCACTCGAGAGACAACATTAGATTTTATAATTAAGCTTATTCATGGATTTCAAACCTGCGGGGATACTTTGGAAACACCAAACTTTTACCAACGAGATTGCCACTTGAAACGAGTGGTCTGAATTTTTGTTCATGGATTGAGTTGAAACCCAGGAGTTTAGTATAATGTAATGGTTGGTTTTAAATGATTTTTTTTTTCTTTTTTGTATATTGTTTTAGTAAGGTTAATCATATTTGAGAAGATTAAGGTTACTTCTCTTCAGTGTTTGTTTGATTTTCACAATAAGAAAGTATGCTCTTAATATATTTCCATAATTAAGCCATTTCCATTTTTATGCTTCCTTCTCACCTACAAACTTGAACTTTGCTTCATCTTTTTTATATCCCTAACTGTCCGGGCAAACTTATACACATCTCAATTATTTTCACTGGACAAATCGGGTTGAAGTCATTGTTCCTCTAGGCTCTCTTAACCAATAAGCCAAACCATGATGACTGAACTTTGTATTTTTAGTATTTGGTTATGGGATTGTTCTGTTTTCTTATGTAAATGTCAAAGAAAACTTTCAGGTTGGACAAAGCAGCAAACAACTGAAGTTATGTTTTAAAAAAAAAAGTTCAAAGGCAATGGAGTTGTTAATGTTTATGAATCTATGATCTATGGATTTCTCTTATGCTTTATGATGATTAATATGTTGGATTTTAATATGTATACTACATTTAGACATACAGATTATTTCTCGTTGTTAATCGGCATTTGAACTCGACCTTCGAATTGTCCCTCTTGTTAGTGATTGTTCGAGTGGAGCCTTATCAAAATGAACTCCCTCTGATTTAGGTTTTGCTCATCTGGGCTTGCAAGTGATGTCATTGTTGAAGTTGGGGACACCTCCTTTCATCTACACAAGGTGAGCAAT
>JBBMKA010000259.1:0-12611 GCA_037833695.1 Sechiopsis laciniata | reverse complement strand
TCAAATTCTGGCCAGTACACTTTACTTGTTTTATGAAATGTTGAAATTATTGCAATGACATGTTTGGTTTTCATCTGATTAAACGGTTTTTAATTTCATGCATGCTGAGTAAAGGCTAGGTTTAGGACCACTTTTCGGGTCAGGTCTTTACAGGGCATGACATGATCGGAGACGTAGGGGCTGGGTGTAATGGCCTAGTTTTCCATTCCAGTTTTCCAGGTACATTCGGTTATTTTTTCTGTTGTTCGGTTGGGCTGTTAGGGCAGCTTGGACCCCTGGGGGTATTTTGGTAATTTTGCCTTTAGGGGTAGTCTCATAATTTTCCAAGGTTTCGAGATTGTTCAGTTTATTTGCTAAGTTTGGGTTTTCCTTCGGTTTCAGGTTTCTGAAGTTAGCTTTGTCGTTTTGGGAGGTTTGGAGCTTCGGTTGATTAATTGGGAAATTAGAAGAAAAAGAAGTGGTCGCTAGGACTCGAAGCCAGAACCTGGAAGGACACGTGTCGCGACCAGGTTCCTCCCTTCCTTTTTGCCGAAGATCTATTTAGAGCCACAACCCTTTTCTTTTTTCAATCTCATTTTCTAATTCCCTTCTTCTCCTCCCAAGTGCTGAGAATTCTCTCCAAGAACCCTAGCCGAGACCTTCTTCCTCTCCGCCTAAGCCCCAGTCGAGACACCTCCTTCATCGAGCAGCAGTTCGCACACCCAGCCACACCGCCTAGCTTGCCCAGCCTACCTCATCGCCCACTCACGTCCAGCCGCACGCGCGCAGCGAAGCCCACTGATCGCACACCCAGTAGCCGGATCGGGTTCACCATCGTCCCTCACCAGCGCGTCTTCACAAGATCTGCCGCAATCCAGCTCGCCAGATCATGATCGCCACACTCACGCCTTCGTTCTGCCAGATCGCGCGTCACCCCAGCGCTCGCCCTTCGCGTACACACCCAGCAGGCCGATCGCGTCCAGCGCTCGCCCTTCACTTCGCCAACGCTCGATCCCCAGCAGTACTCCGTCGTACCAGCAGTCTGCACACTGACACCCACACACCCGAGCGAGATCGCAAGTCCTTCACAACTGCCAGCCCCACCCGCAGCCTCGCCAGCGCACGCAGCAGCGCCTGTGCCTCCGCCTGATGCACACAGCTGCACGCCCTGCCGAGCCAGCCCGTATCTACCGTGCATCCTCCGAGTAGCCTCACCTTGTCTGTGCCGCAGCCGAGTAGCTGTGTGTCCGAGGGCTTGTGTCCACCTCAGTTGGGTAATTTCTTTCCCCGAGCCTTGGCGTGTTGGTTGCCTGTTTCCGTTTAGCTACTAGATGTAATTAGTTTTGCATTTTATTTTGCTAGGTTGGTTGTCTGCAGCTTAAGGAGCAATTTATCTGTTTGATTTATCTGCTTGTTATCCAGGTAAGGATTCCTTGCCAGGGTTGTGTGGACCCTACGGGACTTTTCTGATGCTTTCTTGTATGCTTGTTTATTGTTATTGGCATGTTAATGGATAGGAACTTGATTGCTGAACTGTTCTGCTAGCATATTTGATTTCTGTTTCATATGTTAGTATCATGCTAGGTTTGTCCTTTCAGCATGTTTGATTTCCTGCTTTAAGTTCGTAGTACCATGCTAGGTATGTGTTGTTGAGCATGTTTGAATGATAGGAACAGGATCCGTAATCTTAGATAGCACTTGTTAAGATGTCATCATCCAGAGGCTGAGAGTGGACCAACGTATGAGTCCCCACCGGTCGGGCAGTGAGGACAGATTCCTTACCCCCAGCAGCCGGGTGTGGAGTAGCTACCACACTGGCATAAGCCTAGTTTGTAGCCTGCTAGAGCGAAACCTTGCCCAAGGTGTAAGCCTGCCTTAGCTAGTTCTTAGCTTCAGGCGTCGGTGGTATTTCAGGCTTCTACAGTCGAGCGCCGAGGGTCTCGCGCTACTGTAGATTAGTGACACCGCTTCCGAGTCTTTAAGCATGCGTACTTGGACTGGCGTAGTATGTCCCTAGGCCCCCACATTTACGTAGTTTGTAGCAGCATGCAGTGTGCGCGCACACGCGTTAGTCGCCGGGCGGAGAGCTCCCTCGGGCTAATGTTCGTGAGTACACCACTTCCTTTTCGAGTCTAGAGCTGGACTTCGGGTACTCTCCCGGATGTCCCAGGACCAGTTTAGAGAGCCAATCAGGACCAACTGTTTGGAACGGTCCCATAGGCCGAGGGTAGAGACCCTCGAGAGCTGGTTAGGACCAACTGTTTGGAACGGTCCTATAGGCCGAGGGTAAAGACCCTCGAGAGCTGGTCAGGGCCAACTGTTTGGAATGGTCCCTTAGGCCGAGGGTAGAGACCCTCGAGAGTATTTTTGTTCAGGGTCGATTTTTGAGCTGACCACTTGGCTGGAAGTTAGAGACTTCCAAAGACCCAGGAGTTGTTGGACTTTGTGTTCTAGGGTTCTGTGCTGGTAACTGTTTGCTTGTGTACTTGGTTTGCTAGATGATGCGTTGTTTCGTACTGTACCCCGGTTGGGGACTCTTACTGAGTGCCTTTGTACTCACCCTTATTTTCTGTGGTTTTCCACCAGGTAACTTGGGACAGCACCAGGACGGCTAGAAAAAGAGCTGCATGATCATGGGAGCCGCCGGCAATCTGCCTGTTTATGTTTTATTTCTTGATTCAGCATGTAGTTGGACATGAAGTCCATAGGAAGCTTTGCACTTTATGTTTTGGAACTGTTTTAGAACGTTGGTTTTAAATTCTGGCCAGGACTTTATTTATTTTAATGAAATGTTTTGAATTATGCACCTTCACGTTTTGTATGTTTTTACTTTAACTAGTTTTACTTCCATGCATGCTGAGTAAGGACTAGGTTTAGGACCACTTTTTGGGTCGGGTCTGTTACATTGGGATAGCGGCTGGCCTCGGTAGATCAGTGAAGAGATTGAAGAGGGAGATGAAGGAGCGATAGAGAATTCTTTAGCTTCTTTGGCTTTTCTGCGAATCGATCGATCGTGAGAACTGATCGATCGAAAAACCTTTTTCTTTTAATTAAATCCTTTTCCTTTTCTTTTTAAATGAAGCCTTTCTTCCAAAATTGCAAAACTAGCCTTCCTCAACCTGAAAACACAGAAACAGCCCAAATGCTCATTAAATTATAAAACTGACCCTAAGGGTGAAATTACCAAAATACCTTTTAAGGTTAAAACTACAATAACAGCCCAACGAACCAACTGAATTAACCGAACAACATACCTAAAGAACTGTATCGAAAACTCGGGCTGTTATAATACTCCCTCCTTTTATGACTTTCGTCCTCGAAAGTCCCTAAGACTGAAACAACTATGGGTAATGAGTCTTCATCTCATCCTCAAGCTCCCAAGTTGCTTCCACCACTTTCTGTCGTCTCCACTAGACTTCAACTACACTAATTTTTTGGTTACGCAAGGTTTTGTGCTCCCAAGCCACAATCCGTACAGGCTCCTCCTCGAAGCTAAAATCCTTGTTTAGCTCTAACGGCTCAAAATCCACAATGTGAGAAGGATCTGCCACATACCGGTACAACATCGACATGTGAAATACACTGTAAACTGCTGACAAAGATAGAGGCAAAGCCAAACGGTAAGCCACTGCACCAACTCGTTCAAGAATCTTAAAGGCCCAACGAACCTGGGGCTTAAGTTCCCACGCTTACACGCATTGGTGCCACTTTCAAGAAAATATGCTGACCAACCTCAAACTCTAAATCTCTACTCCGAACATTAGCATAGCTTTTTTGTTTACTCTCCGCTGTCAACATACTAGACCTGATCTTCTGAATTACCTCATTGGTCAACTATAAGAATTCGGGACCCGAAACTCGTCTGTCACTAACTGTTGACTCTTAAATAGAGTCAGAATTCAGGATAATTTTGGATCATTATGTGCGGTTGTTATATAAGATTCAATGCGAACAAGGTAAAAATAAAGAGAAAAATGTGTAGTTTGCTAATGCTTACACATTAGGGGAATAAATTGTGAGATATGAATTATAACACTTAAATTGAAGGAATTAGCCCACTTAACACATATTTAACAAGGTTTATGCTGATTAACTGTTTTTACAGGAAATTACGTTTGTGAAGCAGTGCAGAGTTCAGATTTGAGACGCGCGATTACGAGCAAGTCATGATCGGGAGAGAGAAATGCAAAAGTGCCACAAGCACAATAAGGAAAAAATCAATTAGAAGCAAGAAGTTGACTAACGAAACACTACGAGACAGATTTCAGAAATTAAGATTTTCTTACAGACAAATAAAAACATAATTGGTATGTTTAACCAAGTAAAGATGTCGCGTTGATTGATTTATACCTATCTTGGAATATTCTGAGAGTTGACAAAGAAGCTTATAAAAAGACGATCTTCATAATAGGTCGAGAGAGAAAGAGTGACGAGAGATTAGAAACTGAGAGTTTATTTTTTTTCTTTACTTTTCAGTAATATCATTTCAGTATGTTTTTCATTTCGCATTCTGTGTTCTTTGTTTGTATGATGAACTAATATTCTTAAGGCAACGCTAGGAAAAAGTGGAGTAGTTGTAGCATGTGTTAAGAAGAAATAGGAAGGTTTAACTGATGCATGTTAACTAGGAGCAAATCTCAATAGTAAGTGTCGACCAGCCATCCACACAAACTAATAGGTTGTAAATTGGAAGAGGAAATAACCAAAGTCTAGTTGCATGTTTAGTAGGTTAGAATTAAGTCTTTAATTCTTTGAATTGAAGTTTAGGAATAAATGCGTAACTATTGCATACGTAGTGCCGGGTTATCATTACATCAACTTGCGGCAGAAGTAAGACTTGATGCGAACGAACGCAGAAGTAAGGCGTAGTATGTTAGTTATTTCTTACCGTATATTTCTTCGCAGCGCATTGCTATTGCTTTCCATGAGTATCTTAGTTTAACCTTATCTCTCTCAATCCATTTTACTACTGTTAAGTTTTCTTTCTGCTATTCAACCCAACTATCACAATATATATGCTTTTATTTCTGTTTAATTCTAAACATCTCCTTGAATAAATCACAGTTCCTATGGAGATCTATAATTTACTTATTACTTAATGCAGACCGCGTATACTTGCGCGAGTATGTGACTATTGCACACGAGGTAACTAAGTTTTCCATAGTCAAGTTTTTTGCGCCATTGCCGGGATTGTGTCAATTTATTTTTTAGTTGAGGTTGTTTAGAATATAAAAAAAAAATTAAAAAAAATTGTGCTTATATTTGACGTTTCCTTCAACATTCTGATGGGAATGCTGCATGAGCACAACTCCTTTGTTTGATCCAGAATCTTAGGAAATCTTCATAGGAGAATACGTGCACAGAGAAAGAGAAATCAAATAAGGATGGACCCGATAGCACAGAATCGCACTAGAGTTATCGACCCGCCAGCAGTAGCAGCAGGTGCAGAAGATGGAGCAGATGCAAATAACAATACCAATCTACCGCCAGCCAAGGGAGTAGATGAAAGGGACAGAGTCGTGAGGACATAATGACTCTAAAATAGAGTCAGATTTTAGCCTGACTTTGGATCATTGTTCGCGCTTATTAATGAAAATTTATTGCAAGTAAGGCGAAATTAGGAATAAAAAGGTATAATTCGCTAATGCTTACGCATTGGGGGAGTAAAATGAAAAATATCGATTATTAGGCTGAAAACAACCAAAGTAGCATGTTTAGCATGGATTTCACAAAGCTTATGTTGATTTCTGTTTTTGCAGGGTTAGCACTAGCAGAGTAATGCTATGTGGAGAATCAAGACGTGCGAGCAATAAAGCTCGAAACATTAAGGCCAGAAGCACTTCAAGCACAACAAGAAGGAATTATCTGCCAGCGAGAAGTTGACTAACCAGACAATTAAGAAACAGATTGTTGAAATCACGAGATTTCTACCTTAGACAAATCAAACACATTCTGCAAAGAAATTAAAAAAGAAATCATTGTGGAAATTGATTCTTACCATTCTAGAATTATTTGGAGACTCGATGACTTAGTTCTATAAGTAGAGTGTTTTTGTAATAGGAAGGAGGCTTGGTTTGTCCTTGTTCTTTCTTCTCGGAGAAGTTCAGAGTCTCGATCAAGGCGACAATTCACTATTTTGTTTTTACTTTCTTTTCACTGTTAGACTCATTTACTTCAGTAATACAATTCTATTATGCTTTCCATATCTTGTATTGTGTTATCTGTTTGTATTATGAACTAAGCTCATTAGGGCAAAACTAGGAGAAAGTGAATCTTAGTAGCATGTCTTAGGAAGAAACTAGAAGGGTTCATCTAGAGCATGTAGATTAGGTACTTCAATATAACAGTAAGTGTTGACTGGCCATCCACACAAACTAGTAGGTTATAAATCGGAAGAGGAAATTACCTAAGTCTATTTTGCATGTTTTATAGGTAGTGTTACATCTGTGATACTTTAAATCTGAGTTTAGGAATAAGCGCGTAACTATTACATACCTAGCGCCAATTGTAATTACATTTAGCCGCGATGGAAGTCAGTTTAGATGCTAAATGGAAACGGAAGCGGAAGTTTGTAGGCGTAGTACGATAGAGTCCTTTACCACATGTTTCTTGGTTACTTCATTACTATTGAATTTCATGAGTATCTTAGTCTAGCCTTATTTTATCACTCTTACTTTACTCCATTATTTATTTACTTTAAAGTTTCAAGCACAACCCAACTCAAATCATATTTGTGCAATTTCCATTCAATTCTAAACATCACCTTGGATAGTTTCCAGTTCTTGTGGAGATCGATAGTTTACTTGCGTATATTTGTGCAAAGTGAAATCTATTCACACTTTAAGCATTTGCTATTCACTATCGTAGATCCGCACATCAGGACACTAGCAGGATTATTCAATTATGTAGCTATCCAGGTATGGTTAGACCTAACGGTGAAGGTAGGTAACCTATTTTGATTAATAACATGTATAACATGCTTAAAGTCAATGATACTTTTAGTGGTCATCCCTCAGAAGATCCGTATCAACATTTACGAACCTTTCTTGATGTCAGTGATGCTAACTAGGGAGTCGGTATCTCTTTAGAAGATACTCAACTGTTTCTATTTCTTTATTCATTAAGGGATAAGGCCAGACATTGGATAAATAAGTTGCCAAGTGATTATACTTGGGCGCAAGTGGTTGAAAGTTTTCTAGCAAAATATTTCCCCACTTCGAGAAGTATTAATTCTAGGCATGAGATCACTAGTTTAAACAAGAGGACGATGAAACCATAGGAGGTGCATAGGAATGGTACAAAGATCTTATAGCAAAGTGTTCGTACCATGGGCTTTCTTATACCCTTCGAATCAAACATTTCTACAATGGGTTGTCCGATCAGGACAAGGCAATCCTTAACGCAACTATAGGAGGATGCCTAATGGAGAAAACGTACAATCAAGCTCACAAAATTATTGAGACAACTGCCAAAACTATTGGGCCTAAAATGAATCAAGAACAAAAAAAGATAAAATGTCTAGTAAATTCGAGCTTAGTGCGATAACATCTATGCAAGCACAGCTTGCAACCCTTACCAACTTCTTTAAGAATATGCAAATGACCGCACCACAGAAGGTCTAGAGTGCGTTGACTGTTGATCAATTAACTTTCATTTTTTGTGCACTCTGTGAAGGTGATCATGCATATGATCTTTGTAGTGAAATCCAGAGTTAGTCGTGTACATCAGAAACTCAAATTCGCGACCTCAAAACAATCCTTATTCAAACACGTATAATGCTGGATAAAAGGCAACACCCAAATTTTTCATGAAGATGCCAAAATAGCAACGCTAACCAAGTCAGTCAGCAACGCAAGCGTCATTAATCTGGATTTGGAAACAACCAACAGCAAGCTTATGACTCAGATTTATCATTGAATAAGTACATGGTGAAGAACGACGCAATGATGATGGATCATCAAACCTTACTGAAGGCTTAACAAGTAAATCTTCGAGCATTTGAACTGCAGTTAGGATAAATCGAAATAAATCTAAAGAATAGACCGCTAGGACAATTACCGTCGAAAATAAAAGGCTCTAGACGAAATGGCAAGGAGCAAGTTAATGCGATAGAATTAAGGAGTGGAAAACCTTTGATAGATAGTGAGGAAATTAGGAAATATCAAGGAACTTTTCCCACAACAGAACCATCAATGGAAAAGGAACCATCAAGGAGGGCGGATGAGGAATCGATCAAAACAAGCAATGCGACGGAAGTGGCCAAACCACTGACTATTTACCAACCACCTCCGCCACCATATCCTCAAAGGATCAGAAGGAAGAGAAAAGAATCGTACTTCAAAAAATTTACAGACATTTTGAAACAACTCCATATTAACATTCTGTAGTTGACGCGTTGCGACAATGCCTAACTACATGAAATTCCTTAAGGATGCATTGAGTGAAAAAAGTAAATTTGAGGAATTCAAAGTACTAGGGTTAAATGAGGAATGTAGTGCGATTGTCCAAAATAAAATCCCTATGAAAGAAGTCGATCCTGATAAATTCACTATTCCAGTTAAGATTGGTAACCATCACATTGGGCGAGCACTCTGTAATCTGGGTGTCAGCATCAATCTTATGCCTCTATCAATCTACAAAAAGTTTGGAATAGGTGAAGCCAGACCCACGACTGTCACAATTCAACTTGCTGCCAGGTCAATCACTAGCCCTACTGGAAATATTGAAGGCATTATTTTTCAGGTCGATAAGTTCATCTTTTCAGCAGATTTTATCATTCATGATTACGAAGCAGATCTAGAAGTTCCCATCATCTTAGGGAGACCCTTTCTAAGAACGGAACGAACACTAGTAGATTTGTAAGAAGGCACAATTACATTGCAGATGAACAGATGAATGATCAGCAGATCCAGTTCAACATATTTGACTCGATGAAGCAGACTGATGCAGAAGAAAATTACAATGTTAGCGAGATTGAAGTAATGCTGGACGAGGCAGTCAAAAGCGAGCAAAGGAGAAAGATGCTGATGAATCTCAAATAGAGTCAGAATTCAGGATAATTTTGGATCATTGTGTGCGATTGTTATATAAGATTCAATGAAAACAAGGTAAAAATAAAGAGAAAAAGGTGTAGTTTGCTAATGCTTACGCATTAAAGGAATAAATTGTGAGTTATGAATTATAATCCTTAAATTGAAGAAATTAGCACACTTAACGTATATCTAGCAAGGCTTATGCTGATTAACTGATTTTTGAAGAAATTGCATTTGTGAAGCAGTGTAGAGTTAAGAATTGAGAAGCCAAATTGTGAGCAAGTCATGCTCGAGAGAGAAAAATGCCAACACTCTACAAGCACAATAAGGAAAGAATCAATTAGAAGCAAGAAGTTGACTAACCAAACACTACGAGACAGATTGCAGAAATTAAGAGATTCTTACCTTAGACAACTATAAACACAATTGGCATGTTTAAATAAGAAAATATGTGGCGTTGATTGATTTGTTCCTATTTTGGAATATTCCAAGAGTTGACAAAGAAGCCTATAAAAGATGATCTTTGTAATAGGTCGAGGGAGAGAGCAGCAAGAGATTAGAAACTGAGAGTTTATTATTTTTCTTTACTTTTCAGTAATATCATTTTAGTATGTTTTTCATTTCACATTATGTGTTCTTTGTTTCTATGATGAACTAATTTCCTTAAGACAACGCTAGGAAAAAGTAGAGTAGTTATAGCATGTGTTAAGAAGAAATAGGAAAGTTTAACTGATGTATGTTAACTAGGAGCAAATCTCAACAGTAAGTGTTGACCGGCCACCCACACGAACTAATAGGTTGAAAATTGGAAGTGGAATAACCTAAGTCTAGTTGCATGTTCAGTAGGTTAGAATTAAGTCTTTAATTCTTTGAATCGGAGTTTAGGAATAAATGCGTACTACTGCATACGTAGCTTCGGGTTATCATTACATCAAATTGCTGCGAAAGTCAAACTTGATGCGAACGGACGCAGAAGCTCAAGTTTGTAAGGCGTAGTATGTTAATTATTCCTTACCGTAAGTTTCTTCGCCGCGCATTGCTATTGCTTTCCATGAGTATCTTAGTTTAGCCTTATCTCTCTCAATCCATTTTACTACTGTTAAGTTTTCTTTCTGCTATTCAAACCAAACTATCACAACATCTATGCTTTTATTTCTGTTCAATTCTAAACATCTCCTTGGATAAATCAAAATGCCTGTGGAGATCGATTATTTACTTATTACTCACTGCAGATCGCGTATACTTGTGTGAGTGTGTGACTATTGCACACGAGGCAACTCAATTTTCCGCAGTCAAGTTTTTTACGCCGTTGTCGGGGACTGTGTCAATTTATTTTTAAGTCGAGGTTGTTTAGAATATATATAAAATAAATCTACTTATATTTAACGTTTCCTTCAACATTCTATCATGAACTGTGTAAAAGCACAACTCCTTTGTTTGATCCAAAATCTGAGCGAACCCTTCATAGGAGAATACGTGCATATAGAAGGAGAAATAAAAAAAAAGGATGGACCCAATAGCTCAGAATCGCACTGGAATGATTGACCCGCCAGCAGTAGCATCAGGTGTAGAAGCTGAAGCAGATGCGAATAACAATACCAATTTACCCCCAGCCAAGGAGTAGATGAAAGGAATAGAGCCCTTAGGACACAAGCAGGATTATTCAATCATGTAGCATATCCAGGTATGGTTAAACCTAATGGCGAAGGTAGGCGACCTATTTTGACTAATAACATGTATAACATGTTTAAAGTCAATGATACATTTAGTGGTCATCCCTCGAAAGATCCGTACAACATTTATGTACTTTTCTTTTGTCAGTGATGCTAATCAGGAAGTCGGCATCTCTTTAGAAGATACTCAACTGTTTTGTTTCCTTATTCATTAAAGGATAAGGTCAGATACTGGATAAATACGTTGCCAAGTGATTATACTTGGGCGCAAGTGGTTGAAATTTTCTAGCAAAATATTTCTCCACTTTGAAAAGCATGAATTCTAGGCATGAGATCCCTAGTTTTAGACAATAGGACGATGAAACCATAGGAGGTGCATGGGATCGGTATAAAGAGCTTATAGCGAAGTGTTTGTACCATGGTCTTTCTTATACCCTTGAAATCGAACATTTCTACAATGGGTTGTCCAATTAGGATAAGACAATCCTTAATGCAATTGTAGGAGGATGTCTAATGGAGAAAACGTATAATCAAGCTCACAAAATTATTGAAACAACTGCGAAAACTACTGGGCCTAAGTTGAATCAAGGACGAAACCAAGATAAAATGCTCGATAAATTTGAGCTTAGTGCGATAACAGCTATGCAAACATAGCTTACAATGCTTACCAACTCCTTTAAGAATATGCAAATGACCGCACCACAGAAGGTCCAGAGTGCATTCGTTGTTGATCAATCAACTCCAACGTTCTAGCACTCTGTGGAGGTGATCATGCGTATGATCTTTGTAGTGAAAACCCAGAATCAGTCATGTACATCGAAAACTCGAATTCGTGACCTTAGAACAACCTTTATTCAAACACGTATAATGTTGGATGGAGGCATACCTAAATTTTTCATGGAGAGGCTAGAATAGCACTGCTAACCAAGTCAGTCAGTAGCGCATACCGCAGCAATCTGGATTTGGAAACAACCAACAGCAAGCTCATCAGTCAGATTTATCGTTGAAGGAGTACATGGTGGAGAATGATGCAATGATGATGGATCATCAAACCTTGCTGAAGGCTCAACAAGCAACTCTTCGAGTGTTGGAACTGCAGTTAGGACAGAATAGACCGCTAGGATAATTACAGTCGGATATGGAAGGCTCTAGACGGAATGGCAAAGAGCAAGTTAATGCGATAGAATTAAGGAGCATGCTAAACATAAACATAGATGAGCTATAAAAAATGAGCAAATGAGAAAGATACTAAACATAAACGAGCATGCGAGGGAAGAAGAGGAAATGAAGAATGAGACATGAGAGGATTCAGTGTTCGAAGAAGTGCATTATTACGAGGTGCTTGATGTTGCGGCAAGAGATAATTCCCCTCAACGCCCCTCAATTGAAGAACCTCCAATGTTAGAATTAAAACCTTTCCCTGCGCATTTGAAATACACCTATCTTAGAGAAAAAGAGACATTACCAATCGTCATATCATCGCAACTGACAGCAGAACATATGCAATTTCTTCTAGAGTTACTCAAGCAATACACAAAGGCGATTAGATGGGCTTTGGCATATATAACAGGCATTAGTCCTACGTTTTGTATGCATAAAATCATTCTAGAAGACAATGCCAAAACTTAAGTGGAACATCAAAGATGATTGAATCCCACCATGAAGGAAGTAGTAAAGAAGGAAATTATAAAATGGCTATATGCGGGTGTGATTTATCCTATACCAGATAGCCAATGAGTGAGTCCTATTCAATGTGTGCCGAAGAAAGGAGGCACCACCGTCATTTAAAAAGAAATGAATGTGTTTGATAAGGCAACCCTAATTCTCAGCCCAAAGATCCAAGCTCAAAATGAAGCAAGAACCCTTGAATTAAGAGATTAACACCTCCTTATGGATTTGAGAACAACCAAGAGAAAAGCTAGAATTT
>JBBMKA010000248.1:0-12612 GCA_037833695.1 Sechiopsis laciniata | reverse complement strand
ATCTTCTATAACTGTTTATTTATCTTTACTCATTGCATTCATATTTATTTCTGACAAGCATTTGCATATTTTTATTTTCGCATTCAAAACCAAAATCAAACACACTTCTACAACCCATTTATTTACTTTTCAGCATAACTCTCGTTTTAACAGTATTACTTCTAGATATCAATCTATGTGGGATCGATAAAATATATACTTATTACTTGCTACAGTTTCGACCGCGTATACTTGCGCGTAAGCGATTCCGAGTCATACTTAGCTTTAAGTTTTCTCTGAGTTAATTACTGTATGATTATATTAGCACCTAGAATGCAATCCAATTCAAGTTTTTGGCATCGTTGCTGGGGATTGATTACTTAGGATTAATATTATTAGGACGAGAGTAGTTTTTATTGATAAAAGGTTAAACTTGTATTTCAGGGGAACCGAGATCTAAGGCACATATCAACCAACAGTGAAAGAGTCTAAATGCATTACCACAAGCAACAATTATAACACATGGCATACAATCACTTTGAAAATCAGTATTAGAGCAACAACGTACAACCACCACAAACACGACTATATTAGCATTCAGGCTATGCAGAGGAATTATACACAGATTTCAATATGACACATCCTAACTTGGAGACTCAGACGCATATTGGGGGAGATCACAGCAGAAATTTTCAAGGACAAAACAGTCCGCAAGGGGATCACATCATTATGAAAGATATAGAGGAATCTAGGCGGCATGAACCTGGATATTCAATGTATAATCATGAGCAATCTCTGAAGGACACAACTCGAGAAGAAGAAATATGGCTGGAATGGAAAAAATGGTTGAGAGAAAATGGCATCATTTTCTCACCTTAGAAACCAACATGTAGAACTGAGAAAATAACCCAAAGAAGCGCTGTCAGCAATGCACCAGCAGAAGATACATATTTGAGGGCTGAAGTGCTTAATGAGGCGTTAGCAATGGAACTTTTCGATGAAATCTCATGGGAAGATTTCAAGCTAGCCATGCTAAAACAAGATGAAGAGATCAAAGCTCTGGGACGTTCAGCACCGAAAGAAGAAGAGCAACGGATGCGATTGCAGCAACGGGAAGAAGCTTGGGCAAGGTTCGCCACCCTGGCCATTCCTGAAGCTGAAATTGAGGAAGTTGTTGTGTACAAAGAAGAACAAAGGGTGCAATTTCAGCAACAGGAAGAAGCTTGGGCAAGTTCGCCATCCACACCACTCCTAAAGTTGAAACTGAGGAATTTTTTGTGAGCAAAAAAGAACAAAGGATGCGATTTCAGCAACAGAAAGAAGCTTGGGCAAGGTTCGCCACCCTGGCCATTCTTGAAGCTAAAGTTAATGAATCTGTTGAGAAGAAGGAAGTGACAAGTTTCAATATTGATACTGACCAAGTTTCCAGTGATGAAAGCCAAAGCGAGGACGAAAGTTCTCAACCAATCCGCATTGTGAGTAATAAGCCTGCAACGCTAAGCATGAAGTTTCTAACTTTTTCCAGTTGGAAAGGGGAGAATCAATTGAACTGTAGGAGGAAGACGATAGCTCGTAGAACAGAGGACCACTAGCAATAGTGTCCAACGTTTTTAGGCTACCGTATGCGCAACCACATTTTGAATTGAGCGGCCTAGGAAGCGGCACATAAACAATTCAATTGAGTTTCAATTCGATGTATCAAATCCTATCAACCCTGAAAAAGGTAGGGCATTCACGCATCAAGGCGTATGATGAACAAAGGCAGAAGAAAGCTATCAAAGATGGTGTCGCCCCTAAAATATATAACTGGCCCAAGCAGGAACAACATACACCAAGCGAAGTTTAGCGCAAGGATTCTGCCCAGGTCCTGCACAGTAGCATTCCTAGAATGCGAAAACTCGGTATTTCTAACTTTGGGCGACAATTTTATTGCATTTTATTAGAACAAAAAGTTTTTCCATATTTTCAATTTTCTTTATTTATTTCCTTACATTTTCAAATTATTAGTTTAGGAAGGAATTGGTTCAATTTTGAAAATAAGGCAGCAGAATTTAATTTTTTCCTTTTGTGATTATCTCCTTTCTTGCACAAAGATTTTCAAAATCTCTAAAAAACTCTATATAAACCTTGTGAAAGACTCGATCACCACATCTCAGCACTGTTCCTCAAGGAAACAATACTCTGTAACTAACAGTCAGAACCAATGGCCGCAAGAAGCATAGTAGTCGGTAAAGGCAAGGCGGTAGACGATACTAAAGTTGAACATGTCGAGGCTCCTAGTGCCAACATTATTGTTTCGCTTGCAAGGAAGAGATTCTGACAAGATCGAGGGTGGCTTGTGGGATGTATTCCATATCTAGTACTTACTAAGATAGGTGAGTTAGACTGGGTTAGCTTGGCAATGCCCACCGAGGACGCAATTGGAATGCTACTGTGCAATTATTCCATCAACCAATGCAAAGATAGCCAGCAGAGAGCAAGAATGCAATTATTCCTTCAACCAATGCAAAGATAGCCAGCAGAGAGCAAACACTACTGCTTTATGCGATCACAATTGGAATGCTAGTAAGTATAGGTAAGTTAGTAGAAGGATAAATTCAGCGTTAGGCCTTAGCCAAATGCAGGAAGATGTTTTACCCACACATTGTCACTAACTGTGCTTGGATTAAGGTGTTAAGCTACAAATAACTGATTAAATTCTAAAGGTTCACATAAATCATGTTGAAGAAGATGCAAATCTAAGGTGGAAGGAGAAAGGGAAGAAATTCGAAGTGTTTTTAAAGGAGGATAACTTAGTTAAGCAATTCGAGGCATTATTCATTAACTCGCCACACTTCTGGGAATATGCGAGTAAGAGAAACAAGATAATAGTAAAGGCAGTCACGACGCTCAAAGAATACTTCGAATGGCTAGAATTTCCAAACCATTTACTCAATTCGGAGCAAGGCGAGCTCAGCGGCAATGCAAATGCCTAGATGGAAGTCTCGCTCTCTTTAATTTATTTTAAAGCTATATTTCTCTTTTCGCATGCATTTCAGTTAGTCGCAATTTGTTTTTTCCGCAACATGCATATCATGATAGGATGCAGATTTCAATTCTTATTTTCAATAGCGTATGCATATCATTCATGACATTTAGGATGCAACTTTAATCTCCCTTTTATTAATAGTAATCATAAATTTTCTTTTCTTGAAAGTTTAGCGCTAGTATTATTATTGCAAATCTTAGATCTAGTAGGAATTTTCTTTTCTTAGTAGAATTCTTAAGTTCCCCTAGATTCAAACTTAGCACTAGAATAATCCTTATCGTGCATGGCAGAAAGATCCAAAATTTTGCGAGGAAAACCTAGAGCTTGAAATAGACTATTTAATTATGGAAATAAATAAGTTTGAGGGAGCTAAGCCTCACCTTCATTGGGGACAATGAAGATTTTAAGTTTGGGGGTAAGGGCAAGCCCGCGGATGATTTAAACTTAAAAAAAAAAAAAAAAAAGATTTACGCATTTTGTCAGAATGAGCGAATAAGCCATAGGTAATCTCAAAATGCTCCACTATCACTTAAGCAAAAGCTTTATTCCTTTGCTTAGATGATTTGTTTTACGCTCAAGCAAGTCATTCTAAGAACTACGGAATTATGATGGGAGCATAATTCGAAAAGAGAACTTGAGATTTAAATCTTGACAAAGTGTGTTGGCCAATCATAGCTTTAGGAAGTAGTTAAATGCGATAAATTGAGTAAAGGGGAATAATTACGATGAGGAACGATCTGTCAGTCACGATAGGGAGGATTTTGGACGCGAACCTGACTCTTTGGGAAAGTTTGAAGTCCTTTAGGAAGAGAAGTTTATGCTAGGATTAGGAAAGGTGATAAGACGTACTAGAGCTGAACTTAAAGAAAAAGAAAAATGTTCATTCAGTTAATCAAAATGCTAATAATTAGGCTACGCATTGCTTGGAACAAGTAATGATTCAAGTTTAGGGGTTTGATAGCTCTCAAATAGGTCATTATTTAGGGAGATTTATTAAGCATTTTATTAAGGGATCATGAAGTTTTTTGAGCTATTAGGAGCATTTTGCGAATAAAAGTGTAGAAATCAGCATGTGTACAGAAAATAGCATCATGAGCGCATTATGTGAATTAGATATAAATATTATACAATTTCACGCTAAAAAGCTATTAAATGCAGGAAATGCTAAACACTGATGCTGGAGGAACAAAATAATGCGAGCGGCGATGCACCCAGAAGAATCACACGTTCACAAGGCAGTCGCGCTCTAGAATCACACCAACATGGAAATAAACAGAAAATCAATCAAGCAATTAAAGTGGTGTCAATCAAATAAATTCCAGAAGAAATCAAGAAATCCTGCATTAATGAAGATTTCTAGCTCACCTAGGCTTGCCGACCAAGTAAATCAACTCTATAAATTGCAAAAAGGAAGCCAAAGTTTGGTGAGCTGGTCGGATGGCCAAAAGTCGATCTTAGTGAAGAGCTAAGTCAGATGGTTAGAACCCGATTCATGCGAGAAGCAACTGGTGATGACTGTAGGAGCCGATGACAAGGGGACTGCACACTTCACAGCTGTGCCAATGTCATTTTACTATTTTTCTTAGGAGTAGTTATAATGATAAACATTTAGTAGTCGTAATAAAATCAAGTGATTTAAACTTCTTACTGTGTGTTCATTGTTATGCTGCGTTATAAGAGTCTTGAATGAATTATCACAAATAGAATCATGCTTAGGAGCGTAGGTTAAAGAGTTTTACACTGCTGTGTTTGTTTGTTTATATGTATATGTGTCACTTAAATATCCACGTATATGACTTGTGGTAAGTCAAAAAGAGGAACCACATGGAGATCCAGTATGCTACTGTATGTTGAATGCTAGCCTTTTCATCATTTAGGGAGTTAGGAATAACCTCATTATTGCTTGCGTTTCCCCGTTTTACTATGGAGTTCACCGCAGAAACTATCCTTTCATAAATCACTAAGTGCAGAAGTACTTCTTAGTTGAGGGAAGCAAGAAACTCGATAACTAGTCCCGCGTTCTTAACATTTTCTATAACTATTTATTTATCTTTACTCATTGCATTCATATTTATTTGTCAAGCATTTGCATATTTTTATTTCCACATTCAAAACCAAAATTAAACACACTTTTACAACTCATTTATTTACTATTTAGCATAACTCTCGTTTTAACAGTATTATTTCTAGACATCAATCTCTGTGGGATCGATAAAATATATATTTATTACTTGCTGTAGTTTTGACTGCGTATACTTGCGCGTAAGTGATTCCGAGTCATACTTAGCTTTAAGTTTTCTTTGAGTTAATTACTGTACGATTATATTAGCACCCAGAACGCAATCCAGTTCATTACCATCAGTTGAGGATTAGAGGTTAGATGCCCCGAAGACAACATTTAGGATGAGGTATGGTGCGTAGGAGCTCATAGATATGTCTTTGGGATGGACCAATGCTCCAACAAAGTCTATGGATATGACAGATCATGCCAACCATCTAAGATTAGTGTTTACCATTTTGAGGGAGAACAAGTAGTTTTCTAAGTTCTCCAAGTATGAGTTTTGGCTAGAATAATTGCCCTTTTTAGGCCACGAGGTTTTCTTGAGATAGTGTTTCAAGGGATCCTGCAAAGATTGAAGTGGTGAGTTCTTGGGTAGAGTCGACATCAGTCGTAGAGATTTCCAGCTTTCTGGGTTTGGCTGGGTGTTACAGACGATTTGTCACCAACTCTTTCCAAGATAGCAAGGCCTATGACCCAGTTGACACGAAAAGGTTGCGAGTTCGTCTACAACGACGCATGTAAGGAAAGTTTTGCATGGTTGAAAGAAGCTTTGGATGCAGTGCCAGTTTTGACAGTTCTAGATGGAACACAGGTTTTACAGCTTATAGTGATGCTTTGCATTAGGGCATAGGAAATGTTGGATGCAGCGTAGGAAGGTGGTCTCCTATGCTTCCCGACAGTTGAAGCCTTATGGGCTAATTTGCCTGCATCAAGAGAAGATTAAGATCTTCACGGATCACAAGAAGCTTAAGTGTTTCTTCACCTACGAGTACTGGAATATGAGACAGAGGAGGTGGCTCGAGATGATTAATTATTATACCACCAGGCAAGGCTTATGTTGTGTAGGTGCGCCTAGTAGGAAAATGTCGCACTCGTCAGCTCTATGGACGGAGTAGCTCTTGCTCGTGGGAGGTGCGAAACAGGGTGATATAGCAATGTTTGTAGGTTAGGTGGTCTCATGGTTAGCATAGTTGACAGTACAGTCGTCCATCAAGCAAAGGATTATTGAGAGTCAGCTGAGTGACCTAGAGTTAGTCAGGATTGTGGCCCGAGTTCAATCAGATGATGATGTGGACTTTTCAGTTGCTTCAAAGGAGGATTTGTTATGTAAAGGGCACCTCTATGTGCCAGCAGACTCGAGACTGAGAGCTGAGTTGTTGTTTGAGGCATGGTGCCTCGTTTGCTTGGCACCAAGCAGGTACAAGGATGTATCAAGATTTGAAATAGTGGGTTTGGTGAGGCAACATGAAGAGAGATATAATTGAGTTGTTAGCAAGTGCTTCACTTATCAGTAGGTGAATGCGTCGAGGTAAAAGCCAACAGGTCTTTTAAAGCCTTGAGTGTACCACAGTGGAAGGGGAAGAGACTTCAATGAATTTTATTTCAAGTTTTTCGAGTACCCTGAGGGGTTATACAATGATTTGGGTGATAGTGGATAGGTTGACCAAGAGCGCACATTTCGCCCTCGGGTGAATCACCTACTCCGTGGAGAAGTGGGCGTAGCTATTTCCTTGATCAGGTTGTGAAGTACCATGGGGTATCAGTTAAGATTGTTTCCAACAGAGATCCTAGGTTCATTGCTAGCTTTTGGAGAGCCCTCCAGAAGGGGTTAGGAACCGAGTGTAGCTTCAGTATAGCCTTTCATTCTCAGTTAGATGGCCAGATGGAAAGGGTAAATCAGGTTATTGAGGATATGCTTCGAGCTTGCATCTTGAACTTTCAGGGTAGTCGGGACCAGTACTTGTGTCTTATGGGGTTTGCTTACAACAATAGTTATCAGCCTACCATTCAAATGGCCCATTTTAAAGCATTGTATGGAAAGCGTTTCAAATCTCCTGTTTGTTGGGATAAGGTTGGATATAGATAGTTATTGGGTCAGAGTTGTTACAGATGACCAGTGGGGCAGTTAAAAAAATTAGCGCTCGTATGTTGACAGCTTAGAGTCGCCAGAAAAGCTATGTCGATGTTCGGCAAAGAGATTTAGAGTTTGAGGTAGGCCAGCATGTGTTCCTAAAGGTAGCTCCAATGCGAGGTACCTTGACGTTCAATAAGAAGGGGAAGTTGTGTCCCCGTTTTGTTGGGCCCTTTGAGATCCTAGAGAGGATTGGGGCAGTAGCATATCTTTTAGCTTTGCCTCCGTCTTTGTCATCAGTGTACAACGTGTTCCATGTTTCGATGTTGAGACAGTATATAGCAGACCCTTCTCACATAGTAGATTATGAACCTTTGTACTTAAATCCGGATTTGACTTTTGAGGAGCAGCCAGTGCAGTTTCTGGCCTGGGAGCGCAAGACCTTGCGTAACCCAGAGATTAGTTTGGTTAAAGTATTATAGAGAAGCCAGCAAGTTAAGGAAGCGACTTGACAGCGCGAGGACGACATGCTTCTCATTATTTGGAGTTGTTTCAGCCTTAGGACTTTTTAGGACGAAAGTCATAAAAGGGGGGAATGCTGTAACGACCCGTAAATTTGTAAACAAGTTTAGAAAAAAAAAATTGTATTTTAGTTAAGTTGTGGAGGAAAATAAAATAATTAAAAGGACCTTGTTTTGGTTTAATTAAATAAAAGAGAAAAGAAAGGGATTAAGAAAAGTGGGTTTTCATTTGAGTTATTTGTTTAAAATTAAAAAGGGAAAATAGGGCATTAAAGAAAAAAAAAAACCCACCCTTCTTCTTCTTCTTCCTCAACCCTAATCCCCACCCCGTTCTTCAACCTTTGCTGCCGCCCACTGTGCACCACCACCGCCTTCCACCTCTGACCACCCTATTCGACGCGAACCGACCCAGGTCACAGTGCCTAACCACCTCCCTACTGCACGGATCAGCCACGCATCATGCCCAGCTCGCAGCTCACGCGACTGCCCTACCCTGTCACTACCGACCACGCCCACGCCTTGCCCAGCGTGCATCCCTGCTTAGACACTGCCGACCTCACCCGCGCACATGCCATCCAGCTCAGACGCGAGTTCCAGCCGCGAGTCCTCATTCGCTGTGTCAAGCTCGTTTGTATCCGTCTTCAGCCACACGCAGCACCCGTGCCTCGTGGTCATGTTCCTTGCTCGTTCATGACCCTACTGTCTTGATCTTGGGGTAAGGATTGTTGACCCTGACATTCTTTTGTTACTATTAATTAATGTAGAATGACTGTTTGACTACTGAGTATTCTTTTAGGTTGTGTTGTGTAGTGTTGTTTCTATTAGATCTCGAGACGTGTATCGTAGTTCCGTTGGTTCTGTGTTTCACCGAGTGTTTGGACAGTCGTGTTGACTTTGGATATTGGGTAAGTTCTCCTTTAAGCTCGTTGGTTCTTGGAGTTCGATAATGTTGATGGGATAGGTATCAAATGACTGTTTGGTTATTCTTTGCTAGGTTGAAACAACTAGTTGATTGATCTTTTGACTGCAGCTCAAGGAGCATTTTCTTGGATTATTCTATATTATTGGAACAGGTATGGATTCTCTACTCGGGTTATGTAGACCCTGCACAGGGTGAAACTCATCGTGTTGCTGGTACATATTGACGTGTGGATGTTAATTGTTTATTCTATATGTTGTGCTTCAGAATTATAGGGTCTCGAGATGCCGCTCTATATGATTGGTCGTTTGTCTATTCTAAGTAACTCATACCTCGGGGTTATGAGGTCCTGGGGTATAATCTTGTATGCTAGTTTATAAATTATGTTCTAGTAGACAAGCTAGGATTATGGGGTCCTTACATGTCATATCTTTATGTTACCTGTTCCGTGTTCCTCTTGTTGTGCATGATTTCTGTGATGACATATGTGGTGAATAGCTAGTCTTGATCATGTGATGACTATTAGGATGACTGAATGAGAATAATCGAGCATGTTTGGTGATCTGTTGGGACTGAGCTGATAAGCATTTGTAATAGAACTTTTAGTTGTCATCATCTAGAGGCACAACGTACTGTTATCTCATTGGGTCAGTGTCGTTGAGGATTTAATCTCGCACCCAATAGCCAGACATGTGATGTAACATGCTGCCCCCGCTGATGCCTAGTTTGTAGCCTTATAGGTGGGCCCTGATCATAGTGTACGCCTGCTATGGGAGGGTTTTAGCTTGGGGTGATAGGTGTGAACAGGCAGACTCAGATAGCTGGTGAGGGCCTTTAGGACCGTGACTCAGTGGACGCCGTTCTTTAAGTCTTTAGGCATGTCGACCTGGACCAAGTCAATACTGTGTAGGCCTACACCTGACTGGTTTTTAGCACCATGCTGTGTATGCGTACACGCACCAGGTGTCAGGTAGATGGCTCACCTGAAACGATGTGGTTAGTACACCAGTAAAGACCAGTTGTATTATCTAGAACAGGTGAGTGTCTCATGGGCAACGGATTTCATAACTTGTTATTCCTGCATTTAGGTGAGTGCCTCAAGGGCCTCACAAGAAAGTTGTGTAACTTCATAACCAGTCATATTATTATGTTTAGGTGAGTATCTTGAGGGCCTCACAAGAAAGAGTCATGCAATGAACCTCATGACCAAGTAAAAAAGCTAAAATAAGTTTAAAGTAAATTGAATGATTGAGAAAAGGCATGTAACGAAATTCATGGACAGTTAGTAAGCTTTGTTGAGACGAGAATAGATATGTATTGCTAGTATGTTAAGTTCTACTTTGTGCACTGTACCCCTGTTGGAGAGTTCTTACTGGGTATTCTTTTATACTCACCCTTTCTGTGGTTTCTTTTTCTCACATGTAAACAAGGTTGTCACCGAGACGGTTAGATGGGAGATGCTGCATCTATTTAGTTTAGTTGATAGGATAACTACTATTTCATTGTTCCTCTGTTAACATGTTAGCATAAAACTCATGTTGTTTCTGTTTTAAACATGTTGTTAGCTCCTGGCATGGATGCTGAAGACTCTCAAATAGAGTCAATATTTAGGTTGATTTTGAATCATTTGTTCGCAATTAGCATATAAAATCTTATGCGAAAGATTCAATTTAGTTTGCAAAGTGGTGATTTAGACTAATGCTCACGCATTACGGGACTAAACAGAGAATTATGCATTGTAACGTTAAAAATGCTAAAATCACACTTTAAATGCGTAATTAAGTACCTCTTATGCTGAAAAGATGTTTTGTATGAAGTGCGATGTAGAAAAGCAAGACTAAATCTCGCAGATCAACAGTAACCAATGTGAAACTCAAATGCGCGACAACAGTAGCTCGGATAAGACGCCAAGGCAAGACTTAATGAAGGAAGGATTGCGATGACAATGCACGATGTTGACTAACTAGACAGCTAGAGAGGCAGATCACGGGAATCACGGGATCCCTTCCTTATTACATTACGACGAGATTAACGAAATCAATTAGCCAACGTGGTTGAGTTAATTGGGCTACCAAATCAAATCTATAATATTCGAGAAGGACCAAGAGGAGTCTATAAATTGAAATCTTGTAATAGTTTTTTTAGGTGAGTCTGAAGGAGAGTCTGAAGAAGAGTCTAAAAGAGAGTCTTTAACAAGCAGTCTCTCTATTTTGTTTTTTTCATTTTTATTTTGTTAGACTCATTTTGCTTTTTAATAATATTGCTTTCAGCATGTTTTCATTCATGTTGTTATCTGTGTTTTTATTTTGCATTATGAACTAATTTCTCTAAGGCTAGGTTAGGGAAAAGTGAAATTATTTAAGCATGTGTTAGACGGATCTAGGGAATGATAAACCAGTGCATGTTAGCTAGGTTCTTACTTTCTTAATAATAAGTGTCGACCGGCCATCCACACAAGCTACTTGGTTGTAATTTAGAAGAGGAAATGACCTACGGCTAGATAGCATGTTCAGTAGGTTAGTATCAAAGTCTTTTATACTTTTAAATCGGGGTTTAGGAATAAACATGCAACTACAGCATACGCTGCGCTGTTCAGATTACATTGAGTTGAAACAGAAGTTGGACTTAATGCGAATGAATGCGGAAGCGGACGTTTGTTAAGCAAAGTATGCTAGTTTCCCCTCACCGTACAGTTCTTATAAAACTGCTACGCATTCCATGAGTACCTTTGTAAAGACCCGACCCAAAAAGGTCCTAAACTTGGTCCTTACTCAGCATGCATGGAAATAAAAAGACATTTAAGGTAAAACATGCAAACCCAAAACTCGTATAAATAAATCTTTTCAAAACAAATACAGTTCCTGGCCAGTAATTAAAACAACATTCTCAACAGTTCCAAATGACATTGTGTAAAACTTCCTAAGGACTCCATGTCCAACTACATGCTGAAACAAGAAAATGAAACATAAACATAAATAGCAGAGTGCCGGCGGCTCCCATGATCATGCAGCTCCTCCTCTAGCTGTCCTGGTGCTGTCCCAAGTTACCTGGTGGGAAAACCACAGAAAATAAAGGTGAGTACAAAGGCACTCAGTAAGAATCCCCGACCGGAGTACAGTACGAAACAACGCATCATCTAGCAAATCAAGTACACAAGCAAACAGTTACCAGCACAGAACCCTGGGACACAATGTCCAACAACCCCTGGGTCTTTGGAAGTCTCTAACTTCCGGCCAAGTGGCCAGCTAAAAAACTGACCCTGAACAAGAAAACTCTCGAGGGTCTCTACCCTCGACCTAAGGGACTGTTCACAAACAGTTGGTCCTGGGACCGTTCATAAACAGTTGGTCCGAACAAGTGCAAAGGACCGTTCACAAACAGGTTGTCCTGGGACCGTTCTCAAACAGTTTGTCCCAACAAGTGCAAAGGACCGTTCACAAATAGTTGGTCCTGGGACCGTTCTCAAACAGTTGGTCCCAACAAGTGCAAAGGATCGTTCACAAACAGGTTGTCCTGAGACCGTTCTCAAATAGTTGGTCTCAACAAGTGCAAAGGACCGTTCACAAACAGTTGGTCCTGGGATCGTTCTCAAACAGTTGGTCCCAACAAGTGCAAAGTACCGTTCACAAATAGTTGGTCCTGAGACCGTTCACAAACAGTTGGTCCTAACAAATCTATCTAGGATCACCCATCCCCTGTTTCCTAACAAACAAACACGCTTCACAACAATAAACCTAGCATGGTACTACATGTGAATATAACAACAAACATGCTAGCATAACAGATTAGCCAAGATATTCCTATCCATTAACAAGCAAGCAACAGAAAAACAGGCATACGAGAAAGCATCAGAGAAGTCCCGCAGGGTCCACATAACCCCGGCAAGGAATCCTTACCTGGATAACAAGCAGATAAATCAACAGAGATAATTTGCTCCTTGAGCTACAGACATGAAAAGGACCCGACCCGAAAAGTGGTCCTAAACCTAGTCCTTACTCAGCATGCATGAAATTAAAATACACATTTAAAACA
>JBBMKA010000227.1:0-12615 GCA_037833695.1 Sechiopsis laciniata | reverse complement strand
GATACATTATAAATATTTTTTATTTTATTTTATTTCATTTGCAGGAAACATTAACACTTGTTAATCAAAGTTCAACAGATTGAAGATGATACTATTTGGCTTGTAGGAGATATGGTTGTCGTTTAGTAAAAAAAAAATGTTTTGTTGTATGTCATAAAGATTCTATTTATTAGTTGAAGTTTTGCTATATTGTTAATTTATTTTAAGCCTCCAACTTTTAATTGAATAGTTTTGAAAGTTCCTATTATTTAGGATGTGTGATTTTAATGAATTATTGGTCTTTGGAATGAGATTTTGAATCATTGTTGCAAGATTTTTTTTTTTCAATGTTTGCTAAATTTAGTTCTCAACAATAATAGTAAAATTATGTGATATGTACAATTAGATTTTTATTAAAATCTCTAAAATAAAATTTGTAGTAATGGTTAAAATTTACTAATGAAATTTGAAGGTTATAAATTTCTTAAAATTAAGGCAAGAATCGGTATCATGATATTGAATCATTTAGCCAATTTGATTTTTGATGTTATATATATCTTGGTCCTTTTTTTTTTTTTTTAAAGCAAAAAGATCTAATAAAGTTTTAAGATACAATAACAAATATCACTTTTCTACTAATCATAATCTCTAACTCTCTTTCATTCATCCATAAAATAATTTTTTTGTTCTCGTTACGGATGAAAATATTCACTTTCCTATTGCAAGATTTATTTTTTAAGAAATATAAGTTTATAGAAAAAGAAAAAAAAAATGGAAAGAAAATAAAAACTAACTGTGAGGGAAAATGGTAGCCAACACCAAATTTACAAGGGATAGAAAAGGAAGATGATGAAAATGAATTTTGAAGAAAAGTAATAGATTTTAGGAAAATAATTTTATTAAAAAGATTGAGATGGCAAACCCAAGAAAAAAGAAGAAAGAGAAAAAAAAAATTTTAAAATTAAGAAGCCACGTGGTACTCTCTTAAAGCGCCCCGTGGCCATCATAGGGCACCCTGCAGAAATTCCTACAGGGAAGTATTGCCCATTTTGTAATATGTATGGTTAGAATACAATAAATAATATACCCAAGAATTTGATCAAATCCCTCATCCCTCACATATCTATTAAATGTATATCAACCGGAGCATGAATTTAGGATTAGTTCCCTCGAATCAAATGTTGTTGAATTCAAAAAGAGAAACACAATATCAACCATATTTGATGATTACCCTCCAATCTTCCACAACTAAAAATTCACATTCCAAAGAATTTCAATTGATGTGTTTTTTATCTATACCTCAACTATTAACGAAAATATTACCTCAACTAATTCCAAACCGATTTATATGTACTCAACTATTTATCAAATATTAATAACCCATACAAAATAGAGATTTTAGATAGATAATTACCATAACAATTGAACTTATCACTCAATGTTCAAAGAACTCCTTTTTTCACCCAACTGAAGCCAACTAAAAATATAGAGTTTCTAAGGGATGATTTTTTTTAAGGTTTCAAGTTCGAGACTCGCGAGTTATGTGATTGTAAAATCCTGCCATCTCTCGAATTCAAGACCGAGTGCGGGTGCCTCCAAATTGATCAACGTGAACATCAATTTTCGATCATCAAAGCATATATATAAGGTTACTTCTTTCTAAGGATAGCTCAAAAACATGCTTTCAAAATTTGTTTAATCCTCCATGTGCATCCACAACAAAGCGTCACAGAAATGTAGAACAGCAACAGGAGAGAATAACCAAAACCCGTTTATAACCTAACAGAAATTTCCTAACAAACAAAAACGTCTACAGTAGATCTCCAATTTAAAAAAACCATACCATCTTCACTTCCATTACAGAAGCTTATTCGACTTCGACGCCTAATAAAGAGCCCGACGATGAAGAAGAAGAGTTAGCAGCTCTACGCTGGTGATGTCCGACTTCTATAAAATAATAAACCACCAAGAAAAGACCTCCGTGCCAGTTAAATAATCTACAACTCATCCTTCACGGGCTCCTCATCTTTGGTAGCTTCAGTTTTGGCTTCCTTTGATTCGGTCTCGACTTCAACTTCTGCTTCATCTTCCTCCTCAACGGCTGCGTCGGGACTGATGTTTAAGCTAGTCTTCACTGTGTCGTAGATTTGGGAGGCAAAATCCTTGGGGTCGCTGAGAATAAACCCACTTTCTAGAAGAGCTGTCTGGTACATTAGTTTTGCAGCCTGCTTTGCACCCTCATCCTGTTATAGACAAATCACCAACGTTAGAGAATCTAATTATGAAAAGATGTTCATGTCAATATCTTTAAATTCATAAATATGTTAACAGATTTGGAATTCGGTTGAGAGTTTTTACGGCATTTCGATAACTCTAGGATATTATTTAAATGAACAAATAATCAAAGAGTTAGGAACTAATAATCAAAAAGTTAACCAATCTCACACCCAAATGTCTTTAGAATTTACAAAAAAAAAAAAAAAAAAAAAAAAAAAAAAAAAAAAAATCAACTTCTAAATTACCGTTCCTGAATTCACTATAGTAACTGATTTCTCAATGTTGTTGTACTAAATCCTACAAACAGTTATTCTGAGCATAACATTTATTAACTATGGATTTTTAACTGTTGCATATCTTTGTTTTTCGTTTAAGATTAATATGATCCAAGGTAAATTTTTAACATACCTCTGAATCCTTGACAATTCTCTCCCGAAGATCCTTGATGATCGGGTGCCTTGGGTTGATCTCGAGCACCCTTTTACCGCGCATGTATGCTTGTTTGTTAGCATCAGATAGGGTCTGGGACTGCATGATCCTTTCCATGTTAGCGCTCCATCCATACTTTGATGTCACAACCACACATGGTGTGTTGTCCAGTCGATTAGAAACCTTCACATCATCGACATTGTCGAAAGAAAGGGCAGTCTTCCACCATTTTGTAAGATCCTTGAAGGAATCCTTGAGTTCCTTAGCCTTCGAGTCTTTGCCAAGTTTAAGACCCTCTTTCGATACGTTTTGGAATTTTTTGTCTTCGTAGTCCATGAGATATTGCATCAAGTACTCATCCACCGGGTCAGTGAAAAAGATAACCTGTAAAGAGAACAAAATTAGATGTGAGATTGTGGTGAGAATGGTTTCCGAGGAGGAAAACAAGGAGAGTAAATAAAGACAAACACCAAAAGGAAAAACCTCCCCATCTAAAATTTACCTCATAGTTCTTCTTCTTCAAACGCTCAAGGAAGGGTGATTTCTCCAACTGTTCCTTGCTTGATCCAGTAATGTAAAAGATATCCTTTTGTCCTGATTTCATTCTGGAGATGTACTGATCCAGTGAAGTCAATTTGCCATCCGACTTGGAGCTGCAAGAGAGTTCATTTAGGTCTATTGCTCAGAGACTTAGAAGCATGAATAAAGTAGAATAAAGAAATCAAGAAGCAAACGCAAAGTACGTCTCAAATCGGAGCAGTTTTGCTAGACGGTTTCTGTTAGTTGCATCCTCAATAATACCGAGTTTGATTGATTTACCAAACTCGTTCCAGAATCGAGTGTACTGGCCTTTCTTCTCATCATCGCTACTCTTCTCAACATCTGCTTGTTAATAAAGGTTTACAGTTAATCAAATGAAACACGGAATAAAATCAAGTCCTAATTGCATCACAAGAATCTAATTCGTTAAGTGCACCTTTCTTCTCCTTGTCATTGGACTCATCAGGATCCTCATCAGCAATCTTACGGATCATATCCAAAGCCTTGCGGATGAGTTTCTTCTTAATTGTCTTCAAGCTGCTGTGTTGTTGGAGCATTTCTCGTGAAACGTTGAGAGGTAAAGAATCAGAATCAACAAGGCCCTGCAGAGAATGAAAATTTAGATAACGAATGTACAAAGTAAGTCGGACATCTTTCTATTGAGCTACTTGGCCACTCATTTACCAGCAAAAAGTTCAAATACTTCGGCAGGAGCTCATCAAATTCATCTGAGATGAAGACCCTTCGAACATACAACCTCAAGTTGGATTTTTTACTATTATAATAGCTTTCGTATAGATCATGAGGAGCCTTAGGAGGCACAAACAGAACAGCTTTGAACTCAACATCACCTTCTGCGTTAAAGTGACTCCATGACATAGGCTTGTCATCACCAAAATCCTGCAATGTTAGTTCTCTTCATTAGATCTGGAATCCAAAATTTAAAGCTTAAGGTGCTTTAATTAATATTTTTTCACAGCTAACATTTTGGAGTCTAGGACAATTACCTTAGCAAGAGAGTGGTAGAATTTAGTATACTCTTCCTCTGTCACCTCCTTGGGACTACGCAGCCATATGGCTTTCACATCATTCAAAAGCTCCCAATCATAAGTTGTTTCTTTGATTTTCTTCGTCTTCGGCTTCTCAGCATCTTCATCTTCACTCTTTTCTTCATCATCCTCCCCTTCTTCCGAGGAGCTTTCAGCTGTTTTCAAGTTAAAAACAATGTAATCCGAATGACTAAAACAGTGATCACTAGGCAATTTCTTTCCCATTGCGAAGGAAGTAATATGTGTATGCAACATCCAAGACAAAACATACGTGATTCTTCTTCATTGTTGGATTCATCCTCATCTGCAGGAACTTCGACATCAATCTCTTTGCTTCCCCAGATATAAATGGGGAAGTTGATAAATTCCGAATATCTCTTCACCAAATCCTATATAGAAATAGCCCATAGTTCAAATAGTCAGAAAAATGACGAAGAAATTGCAAATAAGATTATGCGTTTCAGATAACTTTTTCTTCAACTAATAAACTGAACATCGATCAAATTCATTAAAAAATTAACAATGCACAAGAGGGTTCTGTCATATGGCGCCATATAAGTGTTATGAGAGCAGGAACTACTGGTTGCAAAAGGAAGTAACAATAAATTAAATGTTCAGGAAGTAGGCTCAACCTAACTTCTTGTAACAGAGGAAAATAAGTGATAAAAGTTCCAAGAGAGAGAAAGTCAATTAACAACTGAAATGTGTCGTCAAAGCATAATTAATACGCAGAAACCAAAAAAAATACACTGTAAATACTCGATGTGAATTGAAAAGGTCCAACCAACTTCCATGCAGAACAATGTAAATTTTAGAGTAAATGCACAACAGTTTGTTGGCTTTTTCAAACTGTTTCTGTTTCCAAAGTTTCAAAAAACTTAACTTCTTTCTGATTCTGAATTGCTTCAAAAAAAATTGATTAACATCATCTCTTTCACAATCGTATCGTCGATAACGATACTTTCAAAGCGAAAAAAAGAAAAAAAAAGAGAATCACTCGATTCCCTCTTTCTGGCTGACACAATCACAATAAAAAATTAATATATTTCTAGTGATCAGATATCACAAACCCTATTATATACTAATAGAATTTTATCTACTTATTTTAATATAAAAGAAAATTTAGAAATTCATTAAATTTGTTCAATACTTGTGTAATAAATCGAAAAAAAAGTTTCTGATAAACTGGGAAAAATTGAAAACAAGAATAGGGATCTTAGAGGAACTTGATGTTCAAAAATTTACCAATTTAGAAATTTTTAAGAACTAAAAAGATTTGTGCCAAAATAACAGACGTAAAAAAGAACAAAAGGCCTTGGACACGTAATGGATCTTGAAGGACTATTTCCGCATCTCCTTGACCAAACCCTCCCACATTAAGGAGGTATGTTATAAAATTTTATCTCCATAGGAAGCACAAAGACAATAAATTATTCCTCGTGAAAAAGAAAAAAAAAAATCAAGGACATCTCTTCGTAAGCAATATGAGGATCATCAAATCATTAACGAACATTAACGCAGGTAAATGCAAAAAGCAAACGAAACTCACTTTCAGTTTGCCCTCCTCTAGGTATTCTTGAGCTTCATCTCTAAGATGCAGTCTAATTTCAGTTCCACGGCCTAACGGTTCATTCCAGGTATCTTCAGAGATTGCAAATGCTCCATCAGCCTTGGATTCCCACACATGTCTGTAACAAGGAAAAGTTTAACATACAATAACAAATCCCAGGGCAAACACATCAAAATAATAACGAGGATTGCTCACTGTTTGTCATCATTGTGTTTGCTAATCACTTCAACGTAGTCAGCGACAAGGTACACGGAGTAGAAACCCACTCCAAATTGTCCAATAAGATTGAGATCTCCGCTTGTCTGCATTTTTTCCACAAATGCTGCACATGAAGATAACAAAATTCAGTCCTTTCACACTTCACCTACCGAGGTTTATAGTATATACAGTGAAAATCTATACTAAAGTACCTGAAGTTCCAGATTTTGCTATGGTTCCCAAGTTCTTAATCAAATCCTCTTTCGTCATACCAATACCTCTATCGCGAATTGAAAGGACTTTGTTGGCTTTATCCAACTTAATCTGCGTTTTATGATTTATGAACAATAATAAGTATGCAATGGTCATCAACAAGAACAGAATTTTTTCAGCGAGGAAATAAGAAAACAATGTCCAAATCAAGAATGATGGCAAAACTTACTTGAATCTCTAGCTTCGAGTTGTCACCCTCACCCAATATCTCTTTGTCGGTCAGGGAGAGGAACCTAATCTTATCCAAGGCCTGAAATGCAGAGCATAAAACAATCACAACAAATCTCCAAATACAAGATTACTAGATCCATCGAAGTAAGACGAGGCAGAGTGAACTTACATCAGAAGCGTTGGAGATCAATTCTCTAAGGAAAATGTCCTTGTTACTATACAAGGAATTGATAATAATGTCCATGAGCCGAGAAACCTCAGCTTGAAACTCAAATTTCTCCGCGCTACTGCGAAGAGATTTCTTCGAGATTGACTCCGACTCCCTGCAATCACAATTCGAGAAAATATACTTCAGAAATGATTCTAAGCCTCACAAACCTATGAATGTATCAACGATATTAAACCTTAACAAACCTCTTGACAACATCAGAATCAGTGGAGAGGCCATGTGGAACGGCGCCGATCTTCTCCTCAACCTTCGGCGGATCTACAACCTCGTCGGCGCCACCATCAGCGTTGGCATGAAATCTAGGACCTGAACATATTGAAGCAGTAACATAAAAAATATTTACTTCAAAAACAGCTCAAATTTCATCCAAAATTCACTCCAAACCCCAGAAATGAAAGCTTCAACCGTCGTGATTAACATAATGCGAGAGGATTACGGTACGAATTTCAACAGAGAAATCAAAATGGCTGAAAAGAATCGAAATCACACCTTGATCTGGAACGAGAGAGAGTAAGCAAAGAAGGAGAAGCGCAGATGCGATCGTCCACTTCCTCATGGTTTTGCAAAACTTCCAGCAGCTTCGATATCTGGTTTCTAAACGAGGTAACGGTATTTATATAGATCCATTGGATTGATCAATGTTGCCATCGTGGAGGATCGAACGGTGAAGATATTTTGAAGAAACGTGGTGTAATTTTATTGGATGATACTTGTTTGAGTGACGTGGATGAGCCGACTGTCCGGCTCCTAATCCACGTGTTTTTTTTTTAGATTTTCGTTCTCTTTCTTAAAGTTTATTTTTCTTTTCATTTATTCTTTCTTTACAATATTGTTTTTTTTTATCAACAATAATTATTTTATTTTTTTATGCTATATTTATAATTTAAATTCTTAATTTTCGTCAAAAATGTGTGAAACTCATGAATCTATCTCTATGATTTCTTAAAAAAAAAAAACTTTATGAAAAATTATCGAATTATACTCCAATTACATACGAATAGTAATTAGTTGGTTAAGGATTGGATTCTCACATATTTCAAAAACTCTATGAAAATTTGTAAGGAAAAAAAACTATGAAATATTAAAAACTCAAATTCTTAATTATTCCTTAATAAGTCACAAAAAATCTTTTTTTCTTTTTTTTTTCTTTTTTTGTTTAGAATAGAAAGAAAATCTATATTGCACTCATGTGCAAAAGAATAATATTAATCCAATACTATTAAATAAATGTGAATTTGAATACATTTAAGTAGCCAAATTTAACAAACTAAATGGAAAGGTAGTCAAGTTCTAAACTATTATCAAACTAATTCAAACATTTAAAATATATGAAAAACATTAATTAAGAAAAGACTTTAATACCCTTATTTTACCATTCTCAAAAAAAAAAAAAAAAAGAACCCTTATTTTACCATTTAATACAATGAAACTACATTTAATATTTAAGAAATATTTTTCAAATCCCTAAATTACTTCCCCACTTACCTAAATCATATTTCCACCTTCCATATCTTTGGCCTTCTTCTTCTTCTTTTTTTTTTTTTCTTCCCAAAAATTTAGAACAACAGGCTCAAATATTTCCTAAATCTTATCTCAAAAAATAAATAAATAATATTTCCTAAATCTCTACATTCTTTTTAACCGACTCTAAGCTATTAGAATTTCGTTTTTACTTTTACCTTTAAAATGCCACTAGAGCGCTGCTCATGTTGACAACTATTTGAAAATTATGATCATTATACAGTATTATAAAATTTATATTTTTTAATGATCAATTTATTCGGTCAACAAGAGCTATAGTGTATTTCCATGATAAAAAAAAGGTTATGAGTTCAGAGTCTCCTTCCCCAATGGTAGCTGTACTGAAAAAAGATCAATTTTTATAAAAAAAAAAAAGAGATCAATTAATTCTTTGAAATACACATATATAGTGGGTTGTATATATGTATTGCGGATGAATTTGTTGAACGACTCAGTTTTACATTAACATCACAACTAAAATACATAAATAATACTTCATTCTTGCGAAATTGGCTTAGAGAGTATTGTATGTATTAAAATCATAATACTCTACTATTTGCAATACACATAGAAATTTGAATAAAATTAAATAATAAGATATCCTACAAAATGCATAAAAATATGCAATACCCATATAATATAAATAAATACGGTATTATGCATGGTTTGCACATTCGAATAAGTAGCTACTATTGAAAGTATACAAATAATGTGTGTACACTTGAAGTTGGAATAAAATCAAATAATACAGTATCATAGAAATACATATTGAATAACAATACAAAAGGTATTATACATAATTGAACTAAGTAATACGAGTTGCGGCTTTTCTACACTGAAAGTATTAATTATATGTTATCGACGAGGACAATCAAATGTCGTACTTAGTGGAATAGAACTCGTCGAGCAATGGAGAAAAATGGAAGACAAATTGCTAAGAAAAACTATACAAACCAACTCGGAGTACGAAGAACATGACAACAGGATCTTCTACGACAACAAAGAAATACAACCTTCGTACATGAAAGCTAAAACTGAAATGTAGCGACAACCATCGATAAATATAGCGACGGTGGTACAGAAGCGAGAATGAAAGAGAAAACAGTCACGGTGTGATTATCGTTGAAGAAAGGAAATTGTTGTTTCTGTTTTTTTTTTAATTTTTTAATTTAATAATCACTAAATATAAAAAATATCTCTAAATTTAGTAAAATAAGTCAGTTATGAAAATTCACATTTGGAAATAATTTAGTCATGTTTGAGAGTAAATGTCAGAAAAAAAAAACTATATTTGGCAAATAATTTAATTAATTTTAGAAATCAATAAAATAAGGGAACGTTAAAAAAAAGAACCAATTAAATACGGTGGAAATATTAAAAATGGATATTTAAAGAAGGGTACGATAGACATTGTTTTTAAAATATTTTCATGAATTACAAAATGGAAAAATAGTTTTGTAAATATTTTGATATTTGAACAGTTTTGTAATTAAGTTTCAAGTCTTGAATATCAACACAATTACTCTACATTTAATTATTGTTGGCCCTTTGTTTTCCTTCCAAATATCATGTCATAATATTATGGAGATTTTACGTGTATGGCAATATATATATATATATATATATAAAAAATCTTTTTTATATAATAGAAAATGTGTGGTCCCTATAAAATGACAACAATGTCATTCAATCTGTTTTAAATAGATATTCTTTAATCAGTTCCAGCTGATAGCTTTTATTGAGCTTTATAGTTTTCAACTAGTTCGATGATGGTCTTTAATCACCTGACTCCAATGCCACTTTTTTTCGTTTCATGGTTTTTCGACGATGAACAACTTTTTAAGCGATTGTTTAACGAAGCAAAACTTTTGATTCCAAACTCTCTTCCTAAGTATTGCTTGACAAAAAAAAAAAGTGAAATTGAAATCTCAAAACCCATAATATAGGTAAAATGGAAAATTTTAAAAACGAATTTAAAATATTTTATAAATGAATACTTTGTATATATATATATAAACATGCTCTAATTGTAACGGATACCTTAAAGTGGTTATATAGAGTAAATTCTCTAATATTATAGATTACGATGGGTTAACTTGAAAACAGTATATACGTCCATCTATGTTCTTTTTTACTTTTCATTAGATAAATGTCCATATATGTTATTCAAACAAATAATAATGTTACTTATATGTCATTGATACAAAAGATCAGAACAAGTGAAAGGGTATTTTTATTCGCTATTGGTGACTGAGTGTACTTATCTGTCTTTAATAATATAAGGTACTTATCCGCTCTTAGCACGTATTCGTAACAAGCTTGATAGTTAGTTGTCCTTAGCAACACATTCAGTAACAAACGTAAAGGTACTTATTCATTCTTGGCAACATTAACATGTAATAGACCTAAGGGTCTTATCTGCCCTTAGCCTCATAAACCAATAGAATGATCAAGTCTCAAAGGTCTAGCACTAAAGTTAAAATCTTAATGATCACGTTCGATGCTACATGCTTATTTAGTCATATTGTATCTGCTTTATTCGTGATTTTTATAAAATGATTATAATCAATCAACATGCTCAGATCTCATCATTAATGTACGATAACATAACAACTTACTTAAGCATATAACCACACAACAAATAGAAGGGTCTCCTTACCTTAATTGTGACTTGATCGAAATTACACAAAATGTCCCTAAGCTTTCTTTTGATTTTCCAACGTCTTGTCATCACCAGACTAGCCAGAAGACACTTTCAAACTCTTAGATACGTCAAAATGGTTAAAAAAAAAAAACAAAACAAAAAAAACACCTAACAATACGCAAAACGAGAAAACAATGTTATCGAGAGGCAATGCATGAGGCATTAGACAACGTGTGATACTATTGTTCCGGTCGGGTTCAACATGTGTTTTTGTCATGACCTGTAAATGTGAAGCTTTGCTCGTCTAACCCCATGAGCACCACTGACCCGTTTCTAGACTGTGGCATCAAGATGCATCATAGGATCAGAATTGAAAATTGAAGTTTGATATGTGTAAGATAGATTCACCTACTTTTTTTTTCATTAGATAGATAGTTGACGTTATAATCTTGCTAAATCTGAAGCATACAGAAAGATCGAGCCCATAATGCCCAGAGAATGGCCATATATGAGACAAGCATCAAAGAAACATACCTTACGATCCAAGATATGGCAGAAAACGACTATTTGCATAGTTGCCAACGTCCAACGCATACTCACGAACGAGGTCTTGTGAGCTAGCTATTCATGAGTAGGAACCAGACTCCCTACTCATGAATAGACATGACATTAGTGAAAATAAGCTTTAATGATCTATTCATGAGTAGTGATCACGGTCTCATTAGGTTTGACATTAAAACTTGCATTGAATAAGGTTGCATTAACCTTAAAAATTGAGCTACTTATGGACTATTTTTAACTTAGGTATGCTACTTTGTTTTTATTTTTATCTATAGATGGCTCATGAGCCAAAGTGAGATGTATTTTGAAGTTGTCGACATATGAAATATCTTTTTGGAGTATCTAACTTTATGACCTAAATGATATTTCTTTTGCATATTCGTGTATTTGAATTTATACATTTTAAGATAAAATATCATTTTGGTTCCTCAACTATCATCTTTATTCTATTTTAGGCCATAAATTTTTAAAAGTCCAATTTTGGTCATTCAATTATGCCAAAAACTTAAAAATAATCTTTGAGTTGAAAAAAATTTAACTATGGTCAAAATTTTGATGAGTTGACAAGAAAATAATATAAAAAAAGATCATCTTCTACATTTCATAAAAAAAATTAACCATGGTCAAATAAAGAAGGTGATATTACCCAATAAAATCCCAAATATGTTAAAGAATAATTTTGTATTTGAAATAAATAAATAAAGTGATATTATTTAAAATTAAAAAAAAATCATAAAATGGCATACTATTAAAAAAATAACAAACCCTTCACATAATCTCTCCATAAAAAATCTCATCCATACTAACTATTGTTCAATAATTCAATAAATAACCACATTCAAACAAGCTATTAATATAGTCACTCTTTTTAATTACTCTACCATTACTCATTCAAGCACATTCTTTTGTGTTCACATTATTTTTAGTAATTTTATTCCAATTGTGATACTATTTGAATTCTTAACCAAATTAAAAAAATAAATAATATTTTGAAAATATATAAACAATTTATGAAACTTTTCGATAGAATCAATGATTATCAAATCCGACAATAATAATTAAAAAAAAAAAGAAAAAATCCGACAATAATGAATATCGACATTTAATTTTGATGAAATTTTTATACAATAAAGATAAAATTGTTACAAATTTAAGAAAATGTACTAAATTATTA
>JBBMKA010000216.1:0-12615 GCA_037833695.1 Sechiopsis laciniata | reverse complement strand
TTATGCTAAGAACAGTAATGCATATCGGTTCCTTGTGCATCATTAAAAAATTCCTGATATACACAAGAACACGATAACGGAGTCAAAGAATGCTACATTCTTTGAAGCAATGTTCCCTTGCAATACAAGGGAAACTAGGCCGAATTCTTCGAACAAGGCATCATAGACTATTGCAGAAAATAGTCAAGACGATGAGCCAGAGGTTGAAGAGGAGGAAGAGCCTAGACGGAGCAAACGGGCAAGAGTAGAAAAATCTTTTGGTTCTGATTTTCTAACCTACATTCTCTAGTCTGAACCTCAAACTTATAGTGAAGCTATACACTCAACAGAACACTCTTTGTGGAAAGATGCCATTAAAAGTGAAATTGATTCCATCATGCAAAACCATACATGGGAATTAGTAAATCTTCCTCCGGGAATTAAACCACTAAATTCTAAATGGATTTTCAAACGAAAAATGAAAATCGATGGAACAATTGATAAGTACAAAGCCAGATTGGTTATAAAAGGTTATAAACAAAATGAAGGCTTTGATTACTTTGACACGTTCTCTCCTGTAAGTAGAATGACGTCCATAAGAATGATACTTTCTATTGCCGCTATGCGAAATCTAGAAGTACATCAAATGGATGTTAAGACAGCTTTTCTTAATGGAGAACTAGATAAAGAAATCTACATGGAACAACCTGATGGTTTTGTAGCTCCAGGACAAGAAAAGAAAGTCTGTAAACTGGTGAAGTCCTTGTATGGACTTAAGCAAGCATCTAAACAGTGGCATGAAAAGTTTGACAATGTCATGTTGACAAATGGTTTTAATATCAACGAATGTGACAAATGTGTATATGTCAAGACTACAAACAATGGTTATGTAATCATGTGTTTATATATTGATGACATACTCATAGTTGGTAGTACTGATGAAATGGTAAAATGTACCAAAGATATGTTGAACTCAAGATTTGACATGAAAGATATGGGACGAGTATATGTGAATTTGGGTATCCAAATCAAACGTTTATCTGATGGTCTTATATTAACACAACCACATTATGTTGATAAGATTCTTGAGAAATTCAACAAAGATGATTCCGGTGAGGCCGGAACTCCAATTGATCCGAGTCAACACCTGACTAAAAACAAAGGTGAAGGTGTTGAACAAGTTGAATATGCAAAAGTCATAGGCAGTCTAATGTACCTTTTAAGTTGCACATGTCCTGATATTGCTTTCACTGTGAGTAGTTTAAGCAGATTTACTAGTAATCCTGGAAAGGATCACTGGAAAGCAATCATAAGGGTACTAAGATATCTGCGATGTACTCGGGATTATGGACTGCACTATTCTAGAGATCCTGCTGTTTTAGAAGGATTCTCAGATGCTAGTTGGATTTCTGACATCCAAGATTCCAAAGGCACAAGTGGATATGTGTTCACCTTGGGAGGTGGAGCTGTATCCTGGAAATCCTCGAGACAAACAATCATAACCAGATTGACCATGGAATCTGAGTTTGTAGCTTTGGATAAAGCTGGAGAGGAAGCTGAATGGCTTCGAAATTTTTTGTAAAGGATATTCCAGAATGGCCTAAACCTATGCCCACAATATGTATATATTGTGATAATCAAGCAACGATTGGAAGAGCACGAAACATGATGTATAACGGTAAGTCGAGACACATGCGTCGTCGACACAATACTATTAGACAACTGATCTCATATGGAGTTATCTCTACTGATTTTGTGAGATCAAAAGATAACATTGCAGATCCGCTTACTAAAGCTTTGAATCGAGATCAAGTTGATAAAACATCAAAAGGAATAAAGCCCATGAGATTAAAACGCATTATGTAAAGGAAAACCTAACCTAGTTGACTGGAGATCCCAAGATCTAGGTTCAATGGAACAACCTACTTACATGGACCTTGTCGTTGTCACTATGGGGGTTTACTCCCAGTCCATTCCTATGATCTAAACAGTGATAAAAACGAGAAAAAGGTTAAGCTACAAAGATCACATGTGTGTAAGGATAAACCATATTAATCTAGATACGCTTTTAATGATTGTATGTGTGTAACAGTGAACTGAACAACATAAATCACCTATGTGAGAGAGAAGTGGGGTCGCTTTAAAGGAAACTATTGAGGCACAGTTGTCTAAAGATCTTGCAGAACCAGGAGATGTTCATGACCAGAATGGACATAAACATGAGAACCAAACAAATCGTGTTAGTGCGATATTTGTGTGGGGTATATCATCGTTTACACAAACGCAGAACAATTCAAGGACATTGCGTCTACTGGTCAGTCAGTAAAGTAAATATACTTTCACAAGGGAAGGTTCAAGGCTCGTAGTCCACCTATCCTATGCAGATATCTAACGAAGATTCTATCACCATATCAAGTTAGTGTTTTGAAATTTAAATTTTCATTCATGTGGGGGATTGTTGGAAAAATGTAAACTTAAATTTTCTTTTGAAACTGTAAATGTTACAGTTTCTCTTTTGAAACAGTAAACGTTACAATTTGCTCCCATTAATATTTTGAAACCGAAAACGTTACACTTTTCTCCCATTATTATTCGAAACTTTCCTTGGTTTTTTCGACTATTAAAAAAACACTACGTCTTCTTCATTCTACAATAACAACAATAAAAGAAAACATACATTTGCTTCCAAATCTTCTCTGGTGATAGAGTTCTTCACGATTTTTTTTTTTTTTTTTTGAGTTTGCCTGTCTTCAATCCTTGTGCTACAGATTAAAGACAAAGATGTTGTATCCTGGGAGGTTGTCATCAATTCATGCTCTAAGCACGCTGGGAGGAGACGGTGAATCAACTTCAAGGAAACTGACTACAGGCCTCAGCTTTCTTATCGGTTATTTCTTTTATTTTATTAATTACCTTCTGTTTGATTTAATTTTATCTCGATTTAATCTTTTATCATTAAAGTTATTATATTTGATTGCTATTATTGACAACAGAGGATTCATTGAATCCTTGAATATCTCTAAAAGTCACCTATGGAAATGGGGAATTAGGAATAAACATGAAAAATGGAGAATATCAACTGGCTGCAGATGTTAGTTCGTAAAGAGATGGCTAGAACAGATAACATTGATTTGGGAAAATCCAGAATCTTGAAAAATAGCTTGATGAAGTAATTGTTATGGAAGAGAAATATTGGAAGCAAAGATCAAGAGAAGATTGGTTGTGTTGGGGTAATCGTAATACAAATTAGTTCACAAAAAGGCTTCTACAAGGCGAGTAAATAACACGATCAAAGGAGTTATAGACAATAATGGCCAATGGGTGGATACAAATGATGGTCTTAAAGCAACCTTCAAAGATTTCTTTTTTGATTTGTTCTAATCTTCTAAACTAGGAGAGGATCAAATCAGTTTGCCTTTAGAGAACGTTCCCCAAAGAGTTACTGAGGATATGAATGCAACTCTATCTGCTCCATTCACTGAGGAGGAGGTTCAGAATGCTTTATTTCAGATGTTTCCTACTAAAGCTCCTGGTTTAGATGGCTTCCCTACATTATTTTATTAGAAGTACTGGAGCACCATCAAGATTAAAACAGTGAGTGGTTGTTTTGATGTTTTGAATAAGCGTAAATCGAATATAAAGCTTAATCATACAAACATCGTCTGATCAGTCTGTGCAACGTCTGTTACAAAATTATATCGAAAACTATCGCTAACAGAATGAAAGGATTCATGCCTCAGATCATATCAGAAAGCTGGAGCACTTTTATTCCTGTTCGTCTTATATCAGATTGCTTATTAGTGGGTTATGAATGCCTTCATCATATTTCTTCTCGGTATGGTGGCAAGAATGGAATGATGGCCATCAAGCTAGATATGAGCAAAGCCTACAATACGGTTAAGTGGGTATTTGTCTGTAGTATTATGAGGAAAATGAGCTTTTGCGACCAATGGGTGTCTTTGATTCTCAATTGCATATCTTTCGTAAGCTTCTCGATTCTCCTTAATGGGGAAGTGGGTATCCAGAGAGGGGTCTCCGTCAAGGGGATCCCCTATCTCCCCTTTTATTCCTTTTTTGTTCTAAGAGCTTATCTTATTTGCTATCGAATGCGCTAAGTGCTAACTCAATATCTGGTTGCAGGATTGCTCCTAAGAGCCCTTCAATATCCCACTTGCTTTTTACTGATGACAATTTACTTTTTTGCAAGGCTTCTGTTCTTGAAGTTATGACCATTTGAGAGATTTTAAAGATTTATGAGAAATGATCAAGTCAAAGTGTGAAGGATCAAGTCAAAGTGTGAACCTCCTCAAGTCTGACATTAAGTTCATCCTGAATACTTAGATGCATACAAGAGATTATTTAGCTGGATGGCTTCAAGTTCAAGCGGTAGAAGATCTTGGCCTTTATCTTGGTTTGCCCTCTCACTTCTCAAAGGAACAGGAATCGTGATCTTAATTATATCTTGGAAAAAGTGTAGAAGGTGGTTTCCAATCGGAAAAGTAGTTATTTCTCCACGGCGGGCAAATAAACTCTTATCAAGGCAGTTGCTCAGGCTATACCCACTTATGTGATGTCTTGTGTAATATTTCCTAAATCCATTTGTTATAAGATATCCCAATGGTTGGCAAAATTTTGGTGGGGTTTCTCTGAGTCATAATCCAAAATTCATTGGGCTCGATGAGAGGTGTTGTGTATGCATAAGGACAACGGTGGTCTTGGGTTCAAATGTCTTGAGGGATTTAATCAAGTTTTGGTTGCAAAACAGGTTTGACGTATGCTTCAAAATCCTGATTCACTTGTCAGTAGAGTATTTAGCGGTAAGTACTTCCCCCTTGTCTCTATATTGTAGGCCCGGGATGGATATCAGACATTATATGTTTGGAAGAGTCTTTTATGGGGCCGTGAGCTTCTAATAAAGGGAATTCGTAAAAGGTTTGGTAATGGAGAGGACATGATGGTCTATAATTCTCCAATGCGATTGGTTGGATCTCTCCATCTAGAGGTTTGCTAAAGCTTAATGTTGATACAGCTTGCTTACCAGATTCAAATAGAGTGGGCGTTGGAGCGGTGATTCGAGACCATTTGGGAAATTGCTTGGCTGCCGCAGCTGGTTTTTTTGCTGTTCAGTTTGATCGTGTAGCGTCTGAGGCTTTAGCCTTAATTCATGGTCTTCGCCTTAGTTCAGATATAGGTTTTTTAGAGATTATTGTTGAATCTGACGCAAAATTGATTGTTGAAGTAGTGGAGAAAGGCAGATGGCTTGATTCAAGCTATGGGGTTTTGTTTGAAGAAAGTGCTCCAGCATAAGAGATTTAAGGAGATTTCCCACATTTCTAGTAAGTGCTAATTGTGTAGCCCATTTCAGAGCTCAATAGGCTTGTAAGGGGGTATTTCCATGATTTAGGTTAATTCTTTTCCTCCATGGTTGGAAAATGTGGTGGCTAATGATGTGTAATTATGATGGTTTGGCTTTTGCCTTTGAATGAAGTATTTGGTTCTCAAAAAAAAAAAAAAAAAAAAAAAAGGTTCAATCTATGTGTCAATAGTGATAATAATGTGGGTTAAATAACTATTCGGTAAAAAAATGAGAGTGAAATTTAATGCACCTTCAGAAATTGACAACTAAATTTTCATCAAATAATTATTTGGCCACACCATCAATCGAAGTGTTGAAATATGCTTAATATTCTTCATATTAAGTTTTTAAGTAAAAATGTCCAAATTTTTTTTTATTTAAGTAAAATGATATTGTTCACACGAAATTTACGGAGATAAGTAAAAATAAGATACGTGTAAATAAAAAATTTATGTTTTTATTGATTTAAATATATGTGCGAGTGTGGAGTATAATCTCTAATATTTATCCTTTGATTCTTTCTCTCTCATATACAATTATCTCAATGGCTTTACAGCTTATTCTTGAAGTTGACTTTTCTTAAGAGCTTTGTAACTTGTTCTTGAAGTTGACTTGTTTCAAGGGCTTCACAACTTGTTCTCGATGTTGGATTTGTCTTGAGCGTTTCACAACTTGTTTTCAAGGTTGACATGGTTGATGTTGGATTGACCTCTAGGCTTATTAATCCTTGAATGATCGGTCTTTAACTTGTTGATTTTTTAATCATTCTTTGACTTGTGCTAATCTGCTTGATGATCTGTCTCTGACTTGTTAATCTTTAGATCGATCTCTGACTTATTGAACTGTTTGGATGATCAGTCTCTAACTTGTTAATTTTTGGATCAATCTCTGACTTGCTGATCCATTTGGAGAATAACTACTACTTACTTTTCAAGTTGACTAATTCATGTTTCAAGTTGACTAATTTCTTAAAGTTGCCAAACAAGTTGACTAATTTCAAGTTGATTATTTCATGTTTCATTTGATTTTTAAAGGCGATGCACAAACTTTAGAGAAGAAAACTACGTTATGTCTCGTTTATTTTTTTATTTTTAGATCTTCATAGGTTTTCATTTTATTTTCATGTTTCATTTCATTTTATTTTCATTGGTTTTTTCTTTATTGGTAATGACATATACTCTATTGTATTGATTTCGCTTTCAAAGAATTATATATATTTGTCAATTTATGTTCAATGTGATTTGGATTATGTTTAAAGTTATTTGTGGATGTATGATAATTATTTATATGTTTTAAAACAAAAAAAAAAAAAAAAAGAAATAATACAAATACATTCATTTTTATTTTTTTTAAAATTTAGGACAATATCTTATTCAACCAACGGTTTGCAAATTGCCGCTTAAATATCATATTAACATACATTTTGCAAACCGTCGGTTAAACATAATATTAACCGACGTTTTATAAAACTTCAATCAAATAAGTTCTTCCAGCGAGGATGAAAACGTCGCCAAAAGCTCATCCGACGGTTTCTTAGCCTTAGACGACGGTTTCGACCATCAACATACATCCTTTCTCTTGTAGTGTACGCCAGAGAGAAGAAACCAATGAGCTTGCTTACTTGAGGAGTTTGACGTACCCATTCTTATAGATATGAAACATGAAGACCCAAGATATGCAACATTAGAAATGAAGGTGAAAGGAATGGTCGAAAGCCTAGATCATATCATTCGGCCTTGTTATAATAGAAGACCTTTAAAAGATGTGAAAGTTTTGACTTTTGGTGAATTACTAATTTTGTTATCTCACAAATCTTTAGTCTCTTTTCCTGATTCCTTGTTATGGAACTTGGAAACTTCGGGCTCTTTTTCAATCAAGTCGGTGGTGGCTTCATTAAGAGTTATTGCTCCAATTGATAAAGATTTGTATAAGATGGTTTGGAAATCAAAGAGCCCAAAAAAGATCAATGTTTTTATATGTATTCTGATCAATGATAGGCTGAACTAGGGGTGAACATGGGTTGGGTTGAGAGGAGTTTTCAACCCAACTCAAATTTTTGAGTTTGTCATTTTTCCAACCGAACCCAACCCTATAATTTTTGGGTTGGGTTGGGTTATTGGGTCCAATAAAAATTATAAGTATAAATATCTTTTTATCAAATTAGTCTTACATTATACATAAACAAAATGCAATCTCCAATCAAGGTAATAAAATGAATATAAATATACGATCATGAAGATTTCAACTATAAAACATAAAACAAATAAATAATTAAACTAACAAAAATAGATGACATAATTCGACCTCCATAAAAAAAATATATACTTAAACCAACAAACATTTTTTACATAATTTGACTATATATTTTATTATGATATATAAATTATAAAGATTTGAAAAAATATTAAAAAATATGGGAAATAAAAAGTCTAACGATATTAATTAAATAAAATAAATATATGCATATATAATTATGTTATAAGTAAAAATATATATATATTTTAAATTGAATAATAATTCGGGTCGGTTGGGTTGGTATTTAGGTTAACTCTTGACCCAACCAAACCCATGAACATTTTATAATTTTTAACCAAACCCAATCCAAAAATGTTTTTAACCCAACCCAATCTGTCAAATTGGATTGAGTTGGTTCAGGTTATTCAGGTTTCCGGTTGTTTGAACACCCATAGGTTGAAAACGGCAAATTTTCTCCAAAGAAAATTAGCCAATCAATATTTGCAGCCTTCAATATGCCATTTGTGTTTCTCTGCACCAGAGCACTACAACCATATTCTTATCTCTTGCAAGTTCGCAGCTCACTGTTGGGATAGTCTACTGAATATTTTTTTCTCTTCTCTGGGTTTTCTTTAACAATGCCAAGATGAATGTCCATCTCCTTTTGTTGGGCCCTTGTTTCCGTTAAAAAGCGCGTTTGTTATGAAAAAGCCTTTTGTACGAGCTATGGTGAGAAAGAAACCAACGTATTTTTCAAGATTCATTCCACTCATGACAAGTTAGGTGGGATTCAATTAGATTGCAAGCTTCTGGTTGGGCAACCTCATCCAAAGCTTTTGAAAGTTTTTCCATTAATCATTCTCCAACTCGGCTGCTTTTGTTTAACCTTTTCGTTTATTTTCTGTTTTGTTCCTGCATTTTCTGTAATCTTTTGTTTTCTGCTTTATTTCTTTTGTTTTTTTTTCTCTCCATCTCATTATCTTAATGAAAGGATAGTCTCTTGTTTCAAAACAACAAGAAGATGATATGATAAATCGAGATTAAGGGTTACATGATTAATGAAAGTATAGTCACTGTTGACCCATCCCACTAGTTATTATAACCAATGAGCCAAACATGGGTTAGATTATAATAACCCAACCTTTGTTTACATAATGACCCTCCAAACACGACCATAGAGTTTTAATTTGGTTAAAATACCATTTTAATCCTTGGACCTTCATATTTGTTTGATTTTGATCCTAAGACTTTCAAATGTATAATTTTGATTTCTTGAAAAAAAAATTATTTGAATTTTGACTTGGTTGTTGAAAGTAAAGAAAAAAAATGTAGATATGAAAGTAAGAAAACCATAAATTAAAATAATTAAGGTAGGCTTTATTTTCAAAAACCTAAATTAAAAAACAAAATAGTTATCAAATAGCATCACTAATTAACATTCTTGTTGTCTTTCCACATGTACTGGTGATGAACATTATTGCAAGGAGCCAAAGAAAAAGGAAAGTTTAGGTTAGGGCTATGCACCCTTCTTAGTCCATTTTTTTATTATCACAGAACATTTAAGAAAAGAAATTTGAACACGTGAACTCTTAATCACTAAATTATATATTCATTTAGATTGAAAGGGTTAGTATTTATTATTTTATTAAAAAAATGTGCTTCCTGGGCTACAGGGACAATTAAGAAATTCCATGAACATGCAATGTAATGCAGTTTGATGACAGCTGTAAATTTTGCAATTATTGAGTAAATCATGCAAACAGTCAAATATTAGACAAAAGGATTGAAAAAAGAAGCATAATATGTAAGAGAAAGAAAAGAAGTACGTGGGTGAAGAAATTCCAAGACCAAGATGATGAATCATGAGTTTCTAAGGAGTGACACAGTAGTCGAAGGCTTGAGATTTGAAGGTATGCTCCTCTCAAAGTTCCAAATTCAAAATTTTCCAGACAATAATTTATAGACATCTCCTGTATCTCCATTCCTTCGATGTCTTCCGGTGTCTGGCCTGGGGACGGACGTGGATACCTTTGTTTCAAAAAAAAAAAAAAATGATGATTCAGGAGCCAATGAAGGAGCCAACCGTTCTACTTTCCAAACCTTTTTGCCATCTATATCACATGGGAATATTGCAACCTGCGAAAATACAAGCGTACAAAACCAGTGAGTAAGCTTATAGCATTACAAATGTGGAAAGCTCGAACCATAAAGAAAGACTACTAATATTTTAACCATTGAGCTATATACATTTCTTTAGTTCAACAATAATTGGATGGGAGATTCGAACTCATAAATTTTTTGTCGGTTCAGTTGTTGCTCTGTTAGAGTTGAACTATACTTAATGCTCAATATTCTATAAGTTTAAGTGCAAAGCCATATTTATAATACTTTCTCCCTACTGAAAGAGCACATGCACTGGCAACAAGTATCCTGATGAATCTTAAGCTTTCTTTAATCAATAATCAGAAGCGACACCAACATTTTCTGTAGCATATTTTAAGAGGAACAAAGGAACATGAAGATAAAAAGTATAAATAAAACTCACTTTGTTTAACTTTAACTGGAGATCATTATAGTTATCTTCAGAAATCGATCCTGTTCTTAAAATCTGAAATCGACCTTTCAATCCCTGGGGTGTTTGTTTGACTTAATTAACAAGTTATTACAAATGAGCTTTTACGACTATTCTTCAAATAATCATATCCATACGAGCTATTGTAATCACTCAAAATAATCACTCATTTCTAACCATTCATTTTTAATCACCAGAAAATCGGCACTGACCTTGAGGACAACACACCTTCAAAGTCCAAGCTTTCAACCATTGTGCCACCCCTTGGGAACATGTCTAATCATTCATTTTTAATCACTTATTTCTAACTCCTTCAAAAGATCATTCATTTCTAAACACATCCAAATAATCTAATATATATCGCCTCTTTACCAAAACTATCATCCAAACGAATTATTACTAAAACTCAAATTTCTAATCACTCAAAATAACCTTTCTTTTTTTTTAAACCGAGAAATCATCAAAGGAATAGAGATACAAGTGGTTTCTACAAATTAATATTACAGGTGAGTCTCGAACCTGGAACCTTGAAGGGAGTACGCCTTCAAAACCCAAGCCTTCAACCATTGTGCCACTCCTTAGAGACCCAAAATAACTCTTCTTTTATAATCATTCTACAATTCCACATCTAAAACACCTTCTCAAGGTCTCAGCTCTGTTCTCTAAAGGACGACTGGTCAAAATTTTATGTTTAGAAAGTACGACCCTCATAGAGAGAAATAAAAACGGAGAGTTTCATCAACATAATTGGAGAGTTTGTGGTCCCCAAGGGATGGTGCAGTGGTTAAAGACTTGAACTTTGAAGGTATGCTCCCCTCAAGGTCCCGGATTCGAAACTCACTTGTGACATTACTCCTTTGATGTCTCCGATGCCTGGCCTAGGGACGGACGTGGTTACCCTTGTTTCAAAAAAAAAAACTGGAGTTTGTGAGCTTCGAAGATAGGCAGAATCTCCATAGAGAGTGATTTCACGATTTGAGCCTGATGGAAATGAGGTTTCATGCATTTGACATAGGCAAAATCGGCAGAGAAGATGGCTGAACAAGTGTATCTGTATATGAACCAGTGAGTTTTCGGAGGAAGATGAAGCCGCCATGAAAGAGTTGAAGAAAAGAAAGTAGAGGTTCTACGTAAGTTTTCGGGTAAAAGCGGAAGAGAAAAAGGGATCGAAAAAAAAGACGTGAGTCAGAAAGCCTCCGATACCATGATATGATAGCTCTTGTATTGAAATAAGGATTGTATTCACAAAAAGACAAGGCTTGACAGTGTCTCTACTTATAGAGAATTGGTGAATAGAATAACAATAAAACTACCTCTTCTAACAGTACAACCTATAAGTAATAAACAATAGCAAGAACAGAAAGTAAACTAATCAACCTACAATAACAGTCTTATTTTATCAGGTTCAACCAGCAGACGAGAGAGGAAGATCAAGAAGAGGGAAAAAAAACCTTCTTCTTAGTTTTTTCTTTTTTTTTTGAAATAAGAGTCCTGGGAATTCTGATTTCACGATACGTTGGAAAGGAATTCCAAGATTTTTGAAAGCTCTCCTCCGACGGCCTCTGAGTTTATTATACGTTGTTAAGGAGTACAGGATTTTTTAAAAACTCACCTTAATTTGTAGAGACTTCCCATATCTCCATTTCTTCGATGTCTCCTGGTACCTGGCCTAAGGACAGGCGTGGTTATCCCATTTATAGTGGAGCGAAGCTCCGATTTTCACATTTCCAAAAAAAAAATCTTCCCTCTTTTTAGAACTCAATGATACAGTGTATGATACATTGTACAAATTATAGAACAATAAAGTCATCCATATCTTCAAGTAGTTTCTTTCTTATGAAAAAATCCAGAGACTGATGGCAGGGTTCATAAACTGAAAGGAACCTAATAGATAGTAGAAAGCAAAAGAAAACTTTGTCTTTCAAGTTTTTCATATAGATATCTCTACCAACTCACCTGCATCAGTTTCTTAAGACATTTTTGAAAGCTAGTTTACACCCCGTGAAATGTTCCTTGTTATGATAGATAGCCAATCAAAGCACTAAATTAATCCACTCAATTAAAACAAAAGTATAACAGAAAGCTTGCAAGGCTGCAACACAGCTACTTGGCCAATGCTAATTACAATTAGTAAGCGACCTGTACTTATAGGGGTGAAAATAACCTGTCATGTAACCGGGATGGCTGCCCTTGCCAAAACTCAAAAAGCTCCTGTTTAAGCCTGTATCCTCCCCAGTATTTTGGTTTTGGAACCATACTTCTGCAAATAGAAGATTGAAGAACAAGGTTTTAAACTCTACTTGTAAATCTTCCTTATTGAACTATTACAGATTAATTGTATTTTCGAACTGTTTTCCAGGTTTGAAATTGTTGGTTATTCTCATATATATTATTCTCATATAAGTTATTTCCATATAAGATCATTTCCATGATAATACCCTGTAATTGTGTCTATCATTATTGTAGAAGATTC